>CM051513.1:28212529-28517381 GCA_028015205.1 Mytilisepta virgata
GGAGTTGGCCCCAGGTGATCTATTCAAATTCAGGAACCTTTGGCAGTCCCCACATACAATGCAATCAATGACCCAAGTGGTTACTGAGATTATCCGTACGTACGTCGAACAGCAAAACATAATCATCGCACTTTGCTGAAGCGCGGACCTCGATACAGGATAAGCATTACAATACCCTGGAATGTTAGATCGAAATGTCATAATCTTTAAAATTGCAATATTTTGAGGACAAAAGGATCGTGCCTTTCCATAAGGATTTAGATTTATTTTAACCCACAATCGTTTATCTATGACAGAAAACATATTTCCTATATTCTGTAACAAAGAGAACTTTCCGGAAAAAACACTAGTGATACACATTTTGAATAGCTTTCTTATAGTTGTACAAACATTTAGTATTCATTTACTATTGAAAATTAATACGTATCGTTTATGCGTAGCTCTGTCATTCTATGGTTTTAATTGATTGAATATTGTTTAACGCCGTCTATGGTTTTGGTTTTTCCCATATTCTGTAACAAAGAGAACTTTGCGGACAAAAAACTAGTGATACAAATTTTGAATAGCTTTCGTATGGTTATACAAACATTTAGTATTCATTTACTATTGCAAATTAATACGCATCGTTTATGCGTAGCTCTCTCCTTCTATGGTTTTAATTGATTGAATATTGTTTAACGCCGTCTATGGTTTTGGTTTATGCATTAAAAGTGCATAATGTATTATTTAATACCGAGTATAAACATCTGCTGGAGGACGTCTCCATGTGTATCACTATTATTTGAAATTAGCTATTAACTTTAGTATGTATCTCCATCGTGCAAAAATATGTCCTTTGATTGTTTTGGTAAGTTTTGCAAAATTCCTTTTATCGTTTTATTTAATAAAGAACCCATATGTTGAACTAATCTCCGTTTCAATGCTTAAAACCCCGGATAAGGTATTATGTGACCTATACATTTTCATATTGTGTACGATAAGTTTTAATACGTTTTATCTCAACGAGGATGGCTTTCACATTTCTCTCCGTCATCTGTAAAATTGTCTCTGTTTCTTTGTTGTGCTGCATTTTCTTCTTCTATTGACAGGACATGAAGTTGAATGGAGTTCAGTCTATTGTCTGCCGTACCGACGATGTCGGTACCAGTTTGCCTTATAAGGAGTTCTGAATTGAAGATGTTGTAATTAATTTCATCATACTGCTCTTCTAAAGTGTTTGGCTGAAGGTCAGGTAAGGTAGGGTGTTTTTTGCAAAAGTAAAATAAAGCAATGCATACAACGATAAAACATAGTCCAGAGGGTAGCCCAACGCATACAAGAAAAACTAAATGCTGATTTTTCTGATCTTCCGAATTTGTGTCTCCTGCTAGAAAATAACCAATAAGATTAAACAGATTTTTCAGCAGTTTCATTTAAATACTAGAAAACAAACTATCCTAACGCTCGAGGAGAGGTATCTTGTTGTTCTTTTAAAGTTTCGAATAATAAAATATAAAACGGATGACCTGTAAATGCTTTATTACCTGAATACGTTATTTTTGATGTCGAATTTGAGAAAAAAAACATGATATATATATATATATATTTTTACCATTGAGTGGTTACCTTTGCTTATGGACTCCAAGTATTTCTGCCGTGCTCGTATCTGTCATAAAACGATTTTGGCCTAAGTCGTTAGGTTATTTTGGCATGTTTTTAATGATCTTCACCCATTTAAAATACCGTTTTCACTTTGAGCATTTAAGGTCTTAAGCACAATTGATGATGTAACCTACACCAACACATCTGATGCATCGACCTATACAACAGGTTCCTTCTAAAACTATTCTGATGAAAGCATCCATATTTGTCACCAACATTCTTTCTAGAATTTATACAACTCTGCTTTAATTGTTTCAGGAGAATTTAGAATATAATATAAAAAATGACAGAAGAACGTCGAAGGCGGTAATCGATCGCAGGATCAAATGGTCTAAATGTTTCAAAAAGTTTAAGATCAACTGTTTAGAGTTAAATATAAGTAGAGGAGTTATTTTGAAATTACAACTGTTCTGGATAAACTGTAATTCTTTTTGCAAAATGCTAATGACAAGTAATCAAAATATAAGATACTATTTAAAAGAAATGTTATGATATTTCTAACACAAGATTGTTATCTTTTGCTCTATATATATAGTAAACACCAACCTTTCATTGTAATATTGTAGTTTTTTTCAATGTAAAGGTTTTGTATACATCTGTAAAGACCAATATTCTTATCCGTAAAATTGGAGACGACCAAGTTGTATTGTCCAGTTGAGTAATTGATATCTGGCTGTATATTTGATATCTTGACATAAGGATTAACGTTTTCCCTTTCAACAAAGGTATATGTTTGGCCCATGTAAGGAACTCGCCATTCACCTTTTCCATCAACCACTGTACAATTTAGCAGAACTGTTTCACCTCTCAATGCAACTTTGTGTTCGACTTTTGAACCTCCAAATATGACGATAATTAAAGAATTGAATAAGAATTGAATAATAATAACAGGTAAAAGAGATTTTCAAAAATAATGATATTGCTTTATCTCTCGGTAAACGAGCGAGATCTGTTAATGGAATAAATAAATGTCAACGTGTCTCGCCGTCCATTTTGACATGCGTAACAATACCCACTTTTGGTGTCTCATTCGTTGATGAATATAAGTGTCAGGTGAATCCAATAAGCAAAAATGTTTACGAAATAATCTTACACACAAAATATCAATAGCTCCGATGCTGTCATTTTATCATTACTTTAAAAATATATTACTAAAATATTCACAAGTTGATCGAACATTTTCTGTAGTTACTTAAAAGAAGTTAGAATATGGGGATGTGTGTTTCAATAAAAAGACTCTTCCGTTATCGACAACTAACTTGTGTGCTCATTTATTTAATTATTAAGTGAATATTATTTCTAAGGTAAGTCCACAAAATCCATCTACCTGTATTATGTTTTAGTGAAATGCAATGTGAATATGAAATGAAAATATTAAACTGCATAATATCCCTTAGATATAATCAGTTTATTGATAGCCTTAAATCTACATGTGGCTGTATTACTCATTACTTTTAAATTATTACTCACCTTCACTTTGGAATAAAACACGAAAGGCATTTCCAGTTAATCCTTGTTTTGTAGGTATTTGACATCTGTATACGCCTAAATTTTGTGTGGTTAAATTGGAAATGACCAAGTTATATTTCTTTGTGGCCTGGTTGTCATCAAGTTTTACATTAGGCAAAGTAAACAGAGGATTTTTCTTCCGCCCAGTAAAATATATAATATTTTCCGCTTTATAAGACTGAAATGGACCACGCCAAATACTGTTATTATGAACTCCTGAACAGTTTAAACGGACGGTAGCTCCTCTGTTGGTAAAAACATTGTGTATCGTAACCATTCCTTAGGATAATACAGACATTTAAATTATAAAGCATTCGATAAAATAGTATCATATACCTAATAAAGTATTGTACATTGTATTTTTAAAAGCAACATCTAACAGCACTGCTATAAGAAATCATGTAGCGGACTTTTTATGGCAACGACTAACTAATATATGTAATTGTATGTACTACATGAAGTAATCTATTGTAGAAAGAATGCTCGCCGTGTTTGCTTTTTCCTTAAAACAAACCATTGTCTATATGGGCACGTTACCTTTTTTGGGGTAAATCCTGCATAAAGGTACCGGGACCATAACGGACCATGACTGTAAAGTATATTTCTTTCTAACTAGAAATAAGTTTAACCAAAAGTGTTAGAAGTTTGAAGATACTTGCAGGGATTATAAGCTTGAAAGAATCACATGGTCTGTATACCTTAACATAACATTATATTATTGTGTTATTTGCAGGTACATCCCCATTAAACAAAACGGCAACTACATGAAATCTTTTATGAATTATTTGTATTGGATATACCCAGAGCGCACAGGCCTGATCGATGTACATTATATTTATATCATTACGCTCTGAATGATGGATTTTTATAATTAAGAAGGGGGTGTTTTTCACGAGTTTTATCTTTTGCGAGGATAAACTATAATTAATTCAGGATATCTTGTTACATTTTATGGCATCATGATATAAATATGCATATCGTTCTTTGTGTTTGTAAGTATTCATTCGAATTATTTATAGGGTTGTTTGGTTGCATTCCCATAAGGTTATATTTATTGTACTTTCGTGGTCTTTTGTTAGATAAAATTTACGTTTTTGATAACTAGAGGTTAATCTGTTTGCATGAAATTTTTTCGGCTTTTAATATTTTCTGGCTTGAGCACAAGTTTTGAGTTGTAAATGGACGACAAATGCACATCTTGTACATCAAGATCAGTAACATAATTATTTCGTAGATTGTCTTAGTCGGAACTCATTTATGTTTTGACGCAGAATATAGATATCTAGAAAATTCTGAACCCAAATTGTGCAGTTCTAGCAAGCTGTCGCCTTGTAGGAAAGCATACCGTATAAGCTTTTATAGTATTTTTTATATACATGAGTGTAAGGAAAGGTAAGAGGTTTTTTACACATAAAACCGGTTTAATCCAACTACCGTGGTCAGTCTCTGTACCAAGTCAGACTATCCTGACTCTCTGTTGTGTTCGTGTTTTGTCTGGAGTTCTGTATGTTGGGTTGCGTTAAATTATTGGTATGTCATTCTTGAAATTTCCTGGTATCATATTTTTGTTTATTCATATTGAATTTAAGTTATTGTGCCGCAATCAATTTTTGAACATTTGTATATTTTGTAAAATTGCCTGTTCTTTGATTTGATGCTGGAGTATGCGTTTGAAATCTGCCAATGTATTAGAAATACCTGTTGACGATATAGGCCATCATACAAACCCCTGTTATAATTTTTAACATCACTAAGGAGAACTTTGACTTCAAAAGTTTTAAAGTAAACAATCTACGATGTCTTAGATTAGACATTTAAAGGCAAATGGGGTAAATAGGTGTATACCGTGAGAATAATTTAGAAGGAGAAAAGAGGAATTTATAAGGTCAAAAACAGAAAATAAGGTGAATATATGAGAAAAGCAATGCAAATAACATTTGCAAAAAAAAAAAACAAAACAAAACAAAAAAAAAAAAAAAAAAAAAAAACCAGATTAGCATTACGAGTAATTGAGATGCATTTTACCGCTAGGTTAGGGGTGTTTAAGAACAGGTAGAGGAAATTGGCACTAAATATCTCAGTTTGTTCTCTCTAAAGTGTATAAGCTGCTCTAAAACATTTGTTTCATTCGAAAACGTAAAGAGTAAAGATTTTGATTACCTGTTGACTCTGAAATTAACAATACTGCTGACATAAGAAACAATATCCTGAAGAATGTAAGAAAACAAAAATAATTAATACCGGTTGGTTTAAATTTGAGTGATCATACAAGTAATAAGAAACTTTCGATTTTTAGAAATCAAATTTTCATTTTTTTTATATTTGGTATCATGTTTACAACAGTACCCGTATAGAGCCACTAGTAAATATATCCAAAACTAGTATATAGTAAACAAATCCTAACTTAAGCATTTTAATTAATTCATAGTTATCAAGCATTTCTGAAAACAGGATTCCTCTAAAAACCGAACTTTTAGTTTTGGTCCGGATTTTTTGTCTATATATTCAAGTAAAAAATCCTCTGAAAACCGGACCCTCTGAATTCCGAACACCGGTCGTACTTTCCCGTACAAAACATATATATTCTTGTCAAATTGACCCCTGAAACCGTGTATTACCTGGAAAATCAGTGAACCGTAATTCATGTCATCCTTAATCGATCGGTGATTGACAGCTGTTCGGTTTAAAGAGGTTCCACTGTATTTTATAGATTAATATTTGTAATGTGTTCAATACCGATAACAATACCAATATATAGTGTACAAAATTTCCATCAGCATGTCTTGTTTAGAACTGTTGTTTTAATTGTGTTTCTAGTGTCTTTCAATGTTAATTTCGATACGATTCTCTCATTGACAGTTTCCAAAATCATTTCCTCTGTTCATGGTAATGATACAAGTAAAGTTAATAAATACCAAAGGGATATTCGAAGGAGGGAAAATCGAAACAACTGACAAACTCCGGAGAACAACGAAGACAAGACCAAAACAATATATGCATTACAATTAAAAACTAAAAACATATGAACAACGTGGACCCCACCAAAAAACCTGGGGTAGAAAATAATCAGCAAATTCTGACGTTGAGAAACCTATGTTATAAGGCTTAAATGTTTTGGCTTCCCAGATATTTGGTTCTCGGTGCACCTGATGGAAGCTAATCTAGACATTAATATCGTACGAAAAGAATTTATGTACCTGAGTTTATTTTGATTCTCCTTAAAGCACCACGAATACCTACTGTATATTTTACTTATTTAAATTATCGAACATCGATAAAAGATATACAAAATATGTGAAACGAGTAAGGTAAATATGTTTGTATGTTTTATTGGATACACCAGAACAAAATGGTCCCCTTTTTGATAAAATAATAATGAATGTGCATAACATGACACTTTATTTTCTCGAGGATAGGAAATCTTACCTCTGTAACGTAGTAATCGTCCCACTTAATTTGTTCTGTGAATACATTTTGTTAACATCTGTCCACTAAACTTTAGTGTCTGTTTAATTTCTATTCGTTTATAATGATTCAAACTATTTATTTCCGTTCTCTCAATTTCCTCTCTCTAAATAATTTCCTGTTTTGTGTCATTATTTAATACATATCAGCGTACTTTGAACATATCGGTGATTTTTACATCAACTGCCTGCCTTTCAGGTAGCAATTGCTGCACTCCAGTTTTTCATTTGAAGTGTCTTCACAGTGTGTACTATTGACATTTTTAGATATTATTTGCACAACGATTATTATTATAAATGCAAGTATCATGGTGTTTATATGGCTTCTAAAATGGGTAAAATAGCTTTTAAATATTGCTTTGTTTCTTTTAAATGCAGTTTTTTTCTATCTTGTTCATATTGTATTTTCATGACAGTGAATTGGGCCTAAACAGGTTTTAGAGAAAAATGCTGCTCGAATACATAATAAAAGAATAACAGCTCTAAACGTCTATAGATAACAAAATTTGGGTATTATAGCCCATATTGGAGTGATATATCCCAATTAGAGGTTATTCCCAACCTGGTGGTAGCATGCTCGCCTCGAATGCGGAAGGTCGATACAGGTCTGATACTCCGAATTGTTTAGAATTGTGCTGTATTTTTTATATCTTAAACATTATATGTTTTCAAGAGGGCCCTCAGAATTACTGTGAAACATCATATTCCACAAGTGACGTCAATCAGATGTGGATTCTTAAAAACTCCAAAAATTTACTTCAATATCTAAAATCCAAATCTTTGGCTACATGCAACAGCATAAAAACTTTCGACTTCTCTACACTCTACACTACCATATCACATTCTCAATTAAAAGATCGCTTAAAGCAACTAGTTCATCAATGTTTTTTCAAGAAAAATGGGACACGCAGGTATAAATTCCTTGTTCTAGGTAGAGAAAAGTCTTATTTCGTGAAGAACCACTCTGATTCTGACAAAAAGTATTCTGAAGATGAAATTACAAACATGTTAGATTTTCTCATAGACAACATATTCGTTGAATTTGGCGGTCTAATTTTTCAACAAACAATCGGCATTCCAATGGGAACCAACTGTGCTCCTCTCCTCGCCGATCTGTTTCTGTACTCATATGAAGCGGACTTCATTCAAGGGTTACTACGTGAAAACAAAAAGAAACTAGCCCAATCCTTTGATTTCACTTTTCGTTATATAGATGATGTGTTGTCGTTAAATAACGACAAATTCCAAGACTTTTTACATCTTATCTACCCCAGTGAGCTTGAAATTAAGGATACTACAGATACACCAAAGTCCGCTTCATATTTGGATTTGTTTCTTGAAATAGACTATTAGGGACGTTTGAAGACAAAAATTTATGACAAACGTGATGACTTCAACTTTCCTATTGTTAATTTTCCCTTCTTAATTAGCAATATACCAGCATCGCCTGCATATGGCGTCTACGTTTCTCAGCTTATCCGATTTTCAAGGGCATGCGTGAGTTACCCTGACTTTCGACAGAGAGGATTGCTGCTGTCACAAAAGCTTCTTAACCAGGGTTTTATCAGGGATAAGTTGATGTCATCACTTAAGAAATTTTACGGTCGTCATCATGAATTGATTGACCATTACAGTGTTCCAATATCTAAGATGATGTTGGGCCTGTTTCCACTGTCGTAACCTTTCATGTGCCTCCACCGATTTGTGACTTCCACCGGATTGACTTTGTTGAACTTCACGACGGGTGCCGTATACGGAGCAGGAACTGCTTACCCTTCCGGAGCACCTGGGTTCACTCCTGGTTTTTATAGGAGTTCGTGCTGTTCATTGTTTTTAGTTTTCAGTGTTTATTTGTTGTGCTTATGGTTGTTCGTTTGTCTTCCCGGGTTTGTCTGTCCACTGGATTACGTTTTTTGATTGTTCCTTAGGTATATTTGTCCCTTTCAAACATCGACTTAACCAGCCGATTTCGATGAGATTTAAATAACTACAGTAATTCGAAATATTCTCATAAACTATACGCGAAAATATCATATTTCCTTTTCGTCATGATTTCTTTTTTCTGTTAAACTGATGCGAGTGGCTTTCTGGTCTTACCTTCACAATTTTATAATGGCAATAACGTTGTACTCGCGCAATATTATATGAACATCAGACTGAAATAAATCAATAACTAATTTTCTAGTTTTAAAGTTTCTCTGAGGTGCAGTTTTCGAAAATAAAAAAGGGGAAATAACAATGATAATGAAAAAATCATAACAGCGACAGATATGCGACACAAGAACATCTCCGGATAGATGTACAACACAAGAACATCTCCGAGTAGATATACAACACAACAGCATCTTTGCCACCCGAAAGTAAGATTTCAAGTCAGATTTTCTGTATTTTTTAATGTTTTCTTTTCAAAAAATAATCTGAATATGGAATTGCGATGTAGCACGGGCTGTTCCCTGGAATACCCATACGATTATTTTATGTTTATCGCTGCAAAGTAATCTCAACAAGGTGGAATAGGCATTGATTTGCTGTATCATATTTGCGGAATGTGTTTGCATTTTATTCTAATGTGGTAATATGATATTTTATGGGGTTATAGAAGTTCTTAAAATGTCATTAAATGACAGTTGCTTCACCTTTTCCAGATTCTTTGAAGCAGTAACCTTACTCTAACTGCTGTATGTAGCTGTGGTGGTCCAAACCAAGAGAGTTGTTGGATAGGGGAAACCTTTTGGTTTGATTTTCAGATCATAAAACGAAAATCTTGATCGATGACAATAGTGATAGACATGTGTGGAGAATGTTACACTTTTTCTAGCGTTAAGGCTGAATTTTGTTGGATTTTAACTACCACACTGAACCATGTGTTTAAATCCATTTTGTGTTATTGCTTATATTATTTAGAATAAAAACAACCTTTTGTTTAAGCTTTCCAAAGATATGATACAGAGTGGACCTGATGAAGACTCGTTGTACCCAAGAACTTTTAACTCTGAATTCATATCTGTATACTTTCGACTAGAACATGAAATGAGTGTTTACTGAACTAATGTTTTATGTTGATATATTTCTTTTGAATTCAACTAATTACCCCCGTGGTAATACGTGGAATTTAACAGGGAACAACAGAAAGGGCCTGGACTTCAGTTACTTATAGTAACACGCGCTTTTTCGAATAAAGCAATTGATCTTGTTGTTAATTTTTTTTATTTGTTGCGAAATATGTCCCTTTACATTTTGTAGTCTGTCAAATGCAGTATAATATTGCCGCTAAAGTTACATAACATATACCTTAAAATTTATAGTTTATAACCCAGTCACGTAACAATGATCTTCAGGGTTCTCCCCGTGTACTAGAGGCTGGTAGGATAATACCTCGGTGCCTGGGTTACTGTTATCACTATATATATCACCTATTGCATTGTCTCTGTTTGCACTTTGTACTATGCTATCTGGTATAGGAAAGACGTAATGTAGAATTGAATTCAATATATTGCATTCCGTATCGAGAACAGCAGTATTAGTTGTGTGGAATTCATAATCTTAATTAATAGGTCCAATTTCATCGTACTGAGCTTCTCCAGTAGCTGCTTGAATGCCTTGTTTTTTGTAATAACAGAATACATATAAGAAGATGACATAGCCCTCTGGTTTTTTTAATTAGTATCTCTCTCTGGACTAAAAGTAAGATTGATATTTGTGGTTTCTCCATCTGCAAAAATACATTTTAATGCACGAAGAGACTACTCACATATGTGTTAAGGTGCTTAAACAAGGACATTTTTAAAAGTTAACTTACAACTGTCTATATGTTTGCTTACGTTTACGATGACACTTTAACATTTACTTGTACTTTCAATTCCATTTTACTTTTGTTAAAGATTATATAAGACTGGAAGCAAATGCATAAATAGAATAGAGAATGGAAACGGGGAATGTGTCAAAGAGACAACAACCCCACCAAAGAGCAGAAAACAGTCCATGGCTACCAATGGGTCTTCAACGCAGCGAGAAAATCCGCACCAGGAGGCGGGCTTCAGTTGGCCCCTAAACAATAATGTATACTAGTTCAGCAAAATAGACGGCACACTAAACTCCGAAACATAAAAATTAACCAAAATTAAAAAAACACACAAGACTAACAAAGGCTAGAGGTTCCTGCCGTAGGACAGGCGCAAAAATGCGGCGGGGTTAAACGTGTCTTTGGAGATCTCAACCCTCCCCTATACTTCTAGACAATGTGGAACAAACAAATACACAGCGATAAACAGAGTAAAATTCAGTTCAAAAGATTCCGAGTCCGATTTTAAAAAAGGCAACTGAAGAAAATAAGCAAAATGACAATGGTCAATATATATTAACAACAGACTACTAGCAGTTACTGACATGCCAGCCCAGGCACCAATTAAACTGATCGAAAGATTATGTCTATATCATATAGAAAATCAGCCACAATCCCTCCTGTTTTGGGTTTAGTATCACGCGATTATAAATTATATGAGACGGACATGACCCGTATCATACCAATAACTAGTTTTAGAATAAATGTGTTTATTTCCGATGCAAACACCCCATGAGTGAATCAATATTAATTCCAAAAAATGCCATCTTTAATGACTTGACAACAGTATCGTAACTATATCTCTTGTTGGTAAGTCTGTTAAAAGGTTTAATTAGCTTTTCGGGTGAATGCGACGTTTTTGTGCTTTGTATAGAATATTACCATACAAGATTGTGAAATACCTGAACATATAAGATGCTTGCCCGTTAATTTATATTTTCGAATGAGGTCCTTGTACCGATGATAAAATTTAGTAAAAGTTTGTGATATCGAAATCCCTGGCGTAATAATTTTTCAGTAATACAGAGATTTCTTTCGTTAAAATCAAATACGTTGTTACATACACGAACGAATCGAAGTTGAGATATATAAACACCATACGACGATGCCAAGGGAACTTCGCCATCTAAAAACGGATATTTTACAATAGAAAATGAAAAATCATCTCTCTTATCGTAAATTTTAGTGTTAATCTTCCCGTTAAAGATATATATATATATATATATATCAAGATCCAGAAAGGGCAGTGCTCATTGTTAGTATTAGCTTTATTTAAGGTAACAGGTTCGTAAATGACTACTCCAAGGATTTTTTTTTTAAATTGTGCATACACATTCAACTTGACAAACTCTTTTACAAAATTTAAAAAAAAAGAATATATATACCACACCGAGTTAGTGTCGGAGATACAGCCTTTTGACGAATAGGGAAAAATGACAGGAATAGCATAGACATTACGTAGAAATTTACACCACAATCCCGTAAATATACTTCAAATGGAGGTTTAAAAAAAATCCGTCCAAGGAATTGGATATATAAATGATATGTTCTAGCTGTTGAAATTCCCGGTCGAATGAGTAATTATTCACCATACCTTACCGAATTCGTTTTTTTCTGTATAGGCTCCTGAACGGCGTGTCTACCGTGCAAAAAAACATCAAATCGGCCATCGTTTACTGACGAAGTCGCTGTCTGCATATAAAGACAAATAACGTTTACTCAGTTCTCAAGTTCAGTTGTTTTTTTTTTTCATAAAAAATGAAAAAAAACAGGTGATATATATGGTATGAATCGTTGTTCAGGCTTGTTGTTTTTGTCATTTTGCTTGAACAACCATTTCTAAAAATTTGAAACAATAAAAGAACAGCGTTCCCCTGCCACGTGGCAATAACTCAAACAAAAAAAAAATAATGGTACAACACTGAAATTCAACCTTGACCGAGATAATACTAAATCACAACTATGATATAAATTTAAATAAAATCCATGAAGGATTGTAGGCGTGAAATTTTTCTGAAATAAGGTGTGTAACCCGTTCAGCACCAGCACGCCTAAATGCAATGATTACAACACAAATAAAAAAGCAATTCCTTTTGTTTTCAGGAATCAGACAAATTTTCATTGAAATGTATGAAGTTACATAATATATAATCAGTAGAAACAGATATAGTTGAATTTAATAGTTCAGGAAGGTGTTTCGAACATCTATACGGATCAGTTAATTTTGAATTAGCGATCCAGGAATTGGTTTCGGTTGTCAAACATCTCAAACGTAAACTTTTACATATCATGCTGATTGTTAGCATGGTGGAAAAATTCAAAATTCAAGTCCTGATGTTCACAATCCATAACCTCGAAGGGACCAAGAAAAACAGTTCGAGCCATCGGTAGTTAGAGCCATCAAAGTTCGGACATTTCCGGAAATCTTTTCGTATTTGTACCGGAAGTGCGGTATTTACTGTCGGTTGATGTAATAAAGTTGGGAAATGTGTGTCGTAAACACATTTTGTACTTGTATGTACCTATGAATATTAACTTTTGTTGTTAATAAACATTATTTTTATTGACTTGTCTTTGATGACTAAATTAATTGACCTGTCTGTGATGTGAGGTGTGTTGAATTGTAACGAACTTTATTGAATGATTCAGGTAAGCATTTGTTTTAAAATAATTTTTTGAAATTATTTAGGTCAAGTAAGTAAATATAGCCTTAAATGAACCCATTCATTTCTGTTTTCGCGCCATTCGTGCAAGGTAAGTCATGTGACAGGTTACCACATAGCTTTTTAAGGTAAGTGTGATATCGTTGCGCCACTGGAGTGTCTAGGGTTCAGACGCACATGGGAAATATACTACTTCAGCTCAGGGGTTAAGTATGATAAATCATTGGTTTCAGATGTGGATACTACGCTTGAATCGATTTTTGATGTAGTTTTACTAGTGGGCGTTGGTCCGGTGGTCCGTTGCTGGATAAGGCGTGTATGGTGATATGTCAGATGTTTCTATATGGTTTAGCTATAGTTTTGGTTTATTGTGAAAATAGAATTTGTTATTCACCGGAAGTGCATCATTGAGCTGGAAGTGTTTGGATTACCGTAAACGGATTAAAATTGCAAGTATTCTTGTGTATGTTTCCCAAAATTTATTTTGTGAGGAAAATTGTTCAGTTTCAAGATTGATTTGAATCTTGGGAAGATATGGGTTAATCGTCCTCCATAAGAGAGGTCCATTATACTTACGTAATAGGGAGACTCTGACAGCGACATCGACGACAGTGTGATGTAGCGTATTGTGATAGACATTTTTTTCCTAGATTTTTAGTTTGTGCCTAATTTTACTGTCTTTGACTTTTGTTTTTTTTTTAGGGTATTTTGAGCTTCATTTTTCATTTTGTGTTTCATTTATGTTTGTATGACATAATGTCGTAACATTTCACGTGCCTCCACCGATTTGTGACTTCCAACGCATTGATTTTGTTGAACTTCACGACGGGTGCCGTATACGGAACAGGAGCTGCTTACCCTTCCGGAGCACCTGGGTTCACTCCTGGTTTTTATAGGAGTTCATGTTGTTCATTGTTTTTTTTCTGTAATTATTTGTTGTGCTTGTGGTTGTTCATTTGTCTTCCCGGATTTTTCTGTCCAATGGATTACGTTTTTTTATTGCTCCTCAGGTATGTTTGTCCTTTTTTCCAACATGTTGATCAGGAGCACTGCTGATGAGATGTCAGTCAACGAAATGGCCATATGGTGTATTTCGGTATTTTGTGATACAGTTTATTACTACTACTTGGTCTATGTCACTGCTGGTTGAATATAAGTCCCCGAGGGTATTATCAGTGCAGTAGCCAGGATTTTTATCATTGCATCATTCATTACTCAAACGCCTTCACATTTTCCGTTCAAAATTCGACAAAAATGTCTAGAAATTTCTAAGGCTCTTCCTTTTGATGCAGAGGTAACCCTTAGCTGAGTTTGGATTCCTGTTTGTTTTAATTGTTTTGATTTTTGATGGCTGTGCTTATTAATTTATCATTTACCGGTTTTCCAACTTTTTGGTCTCGAGCACTGCTAATTAGTTGTCAGTCAACGAAATGGCCATACAGTGCATTAATTTATTTCGGTATTTGTGATACAGTTTATTATTTCACAGTGCGTTAAACTGTAGCATCTTTACGCAAATTGAAAAAATACTCGAACACTTGTTTTTATTATTTTGGAGAAGGTTCCTGGTCTGAGCTCGTCTGCTTTCTTCCGGACTAACGTTTTTGAAATATTTATTCCCCACATTTCAGACGAGGGTATTGTCATTATCAACGTCCGTGCGTGCACTCGTCACACTTTCTTGTGACGTCAAATACTCTTTCACTTTTGGTAGAGGGATTTAAATTCGTTTTAGAATGATTTCATGACTTGGTTGACAGGTATGAAAAAACCGTTTCCCAAATGAAAATGGACCTGTTCCATTGATATTATCTCTTCCTCATATCGGATTTTACATGAAGAGCATGGCGGGTGTCCTGCAGGAAGCAGAGACTGCTTACTCTTCCGGAGCACCTGAGTCTACCCCCGGTTTTTTGGTAGGGTCCATGTTGTTCATATGTTTTTAGTTTTTAATTGTAGTGCATGTATTGTTTTGGTCTTGTCTTCGTTGTTTTCCGGAGTTTGTCAGTTGTTACGATTTTTCTCTCCTTCGAATATCCCTTTGGTATTTCTTGACTTTACATATCAATGCTGTAGATGTATGATTTTCAAAAACGAGCCACCGGATCGGAATTTTGATATTTGAGAATTTAAGATTCTTGGGTCCAACTCATTGTATGAAAAAAAAGCTCATGAAATTTTGTAAACCAGAAATTTATACTAACACCAAATTCTAAACTCGAAATGTGGATGCTGTACTATCATTTTCACATATCGCCAAAAGATTTATATTATAGATATTTGTGTAATTTTTATTAGTTTTTAGGAATCCAAGTCTGATTGACGCCACTGGTGGAATATGATGTTTCACCGTAATTCTGAAGGCCTTTTTTAATACATGTCAATATGAATGTTAAGATCTTCGAAAGAGGTTTTGTAGAGCAATTAGCTGACCCAGCAATGTACTTTTGTTTAAACGGATCCTTATGTAGTTTAAGAATCCAATACAGAACAGGTAGATCCATTTCTTCACTCATTGCTAAATTAAAGAAATGAATAACGGTCTTATGGTTATCAAGAACTTCCTGGTTAGTGAGTGTGGTCGGTGTGGTCGGTGTATAAGTTGGGTTATCCGAAGACTCGCCTATTCCCAACTCGTTTCTAAGACACTCAAAATAATAGTCTTGCAGATAAAGACGACGTTATTTGGGGCTTTGTCCGCTGGGACAATTGCATATTTGTCATGGAGGCGAGATAATTTTCAACAACTTTAGGGTCTTGAAATATGGGTGTAGCTTCAGTGCTCATAGACCCTTGGAGGTTTTTAATTCGGACCTGTATCATAGACCTAATAACCTTCACCCACCCTGAAAGTGTATTATCTAATCTAATCCATTTAGAAGAAGTCCAATTATTATTTTATAAGTAAGGCCAGCATGGATCGAATTTCTAAAAAATGGAAAATTTAGGTTTCCAATCTAAGCTTTGTTCATTGTCCACAAGGGTTAGTGATTTAATTTTTAAAATGATTGCATACTGTCTCTAGTTGGACAATAATTTTTTTTCACTTTTGGTACGACTGCTGGGAGGGGGTGCGGTGATCGTTGTCGACCGACGGTAGCTGCTTAGTTACTTGTTTGTCATTCTACTTCTGAATGATTTACTATTGTCCATATTTACATAATATCAGGATCTTGTGACGGTTATATGCGAAATATTTGCACGTGAATATGGCAGTCAGACTTGACAAATTTTTCGCATATAACCGTTACAAGACCCTAATATTGTGAGTATTATACTTCATGCTAAGAATTCATCTAATTTAAAATTCACTTTTCTCATGTTAAAAGGCTCATCGCTGACTGAGACATTTCTTAATGTAAATATTCATAAAAAGCGCTCTTTTTTGTAACCGTAAATGTACACAAAAACTCACGTGACATATAAAGCCACACGTGGACATATTACGGTAGTTTATATGCCGTATTTGCCAGATAGGTCGGAATTTATATGCACATTATTAATGTACCAAATATCACAGTAGTGTCTGGCATGAAGTATAATAATTACTATTATCCAATTAAACACCTATGCGAGACAATCAGGTAACATAAATGATTCTTACTATTACCGAATGTACTATATCCATGTAGAATAGTTTTCAAAAGTATTAAAATCTCCGATACTGTACTTTTAGTTCATGTATTACTTTAAAAATAACAATCCAAAGATACGAATATTAGATATAGTAAATTTATACAATGCTGTATACGACTCATTTCAAGGAGTTACCTCTCATCAACAGCATTAAAACCGAAACATTTGGAAGACCAAAAACCAAACTTATATTAAACAAGAAGTACTCATAACCAAAAATACCGAAATAGGAAGCCATATTTCAGCTAAGGAGATCTACCATGTGCAATACAAGGAATGAACCCAAATTATTTGTATTATTTTTGAATTTTGCTAAAAACTGGTAATTTCTGTAACAAATTTTGTCATGAAATTGAAAGGTAATGAATAACTTTCCAAAGGTGGTAATGCGTTTTGTCTATCCTTTTTGCTGATTTTTCTTAGAGTTTTTACTAAGTAATATTAGAATATTTTCTGTTCTGACAGCCATGCCATTTAAAAAAAAACAACATATATTACTTGTAGCTATATCCATCACTAGAGCGACCATTTTCTGTATTTACTTACAATACGAAAAAGAGTGATGTGTGTTTCAATTAAAACATACATTCTGCCATCATCGAAGAATTACGACTGTGCTTATCTTTTTGGTTATTCAGTGTTGCGTTATGACAAGTCTATTGTTAGTCTTACATCTACCTGTTACTGTATTTTTCAGGATCTTTAAACGTATTAATCACCTACACTTTCGAATAAAACACGAAATACATTTTCGGTGACTCCTTGACTAATAGGGATTTTACATCTGTACACACCTACATTTTGTGTTGTTAAATTGAAAATGACCAAGTTATATTTCTTAGTCGCCCAGTCTTCATCAATTTTTACATTGTTCAAAGTTAATTTTTCTGCAGCCCAACAAAATACGTATTTTCCACTTTATTAGTCTGACCAGGACCACGCCAAAAGCGGTTCCTATGTACTATGTTCCTATGTACCCCTGAACAGTTTAAATGGATGGTACCTTCTCTACTGGTAAAGACGTCATGCATTGAACCATTCCTTGGGATTATACAGAAAATTGTATTAGAAAGCGTTCTCCAAATCCAAATATAACATGAACCAACGTTTAAAGCAGATATTATGTAGATACATCTTTGTCAAGATGAAAAAAAATCTTTCCTATCTGTATGCAGCGCCCATGAAAATAAGATGTGTTTCGCCTGCAATGAAGCCATTTCCGGTCTAATACAAGGGGTAGAATAAACTTTAGTCGTATTAGGTCAATGACCTTCTAAAGTGTACTGTTACTTGTTTGCATGAAAAGTTTTCACAGCAGTTGGATTTCAACTTTAAACGTAATTTTAAGGCATTTTACGCATCTAAAGGGGATTGCAGGATAAAGACAATACAAAGTTAATGTCGAACATATAACATGTATTTGGGCTCGCTGTTAAACATGGGGAAAAGGCTCACTAAAGCTCGCCCAAATAAATTTTATATTTCCGACAATGACTATGTACTAGAATTGTATATTATATATTGCGATTCCAAAGTTTGTTGAAAACTACGGAGGTAATGGCATTTACGTCGTATTGAACAGCACGTTGTCATCCGTGATCCAAATATGTTATCGAAGCATTATGTTATTGTATATGCAGATGCATCACATTAAAAGAAACGAGACCCACATGAATCCTTTACGTATACGTACATTGTTACTTCAATGTTTTTCAGGTTGTTTGTTGCATATCGCGATAAGGCTATGCGTCTTGTAAGGTCGTATACCTTTGAGATAAAATAAACGTTTAAGATCGGTTGATGTATATCTGCTTGTATTAACATGAAATGAAATTGTTTCGGGTTTCAACATTTTCTAGCTTGAGGACAAGTGGTGAGTTGTAAATAGACGAAATATGCACATCTTGTACGTCAAAATTCCTAAAATAAAATATTTCGTACAAGTAGATTGTCGGAGTCCGAATTTTTTTTTATATTTTGAAATAGCATTGAGATATCTATAACCACCTGTTCTTTGATTTTATACTGGATTATGTATTTTAAATCTTTCGATATTAGAAATGTCCAAGTTGACAATATAGACCGTCACTTCTTAAAATCATAAAAATTCCTGTACAAATTTTCAACATCAGAAAGGAAAATTTTGACTTTACAATTTTTAACGTAAATAATTCTGACATATTATATAAGGTAAAAATCCAGAGAATAAGGTGGATACATGAGAAATGCAATACAGATAAAGGCACTAGATAGGAACAAAGGTATTGAACCAAACAAAAAACAAAAAATACAGGGCTGGCATGGACGGATGAGATGCATGTAAGACTTAGTTATAGGATTATTTAGAGAAATTAGAAAAATATATCGTCTTTAATGTGGAACTTAAATCTCTGATCTTTAAAACCTTAATTTTATACAAAAGCTAAAAGAGAAAAGGTTTTACATAAACAATGTTAATTACCTGTTGACTCTGAAATTAACAATACTGCAGATGTAAGAAAACAAATTAGCACCGTTTGATTTAAATTTTAGTGACCTTGCAAATAATGAGCAACTTTCGTTTCAGAAATCTAAATCTCATTACGTTTTTTTTAATGTAAACCCGTAATGTAACAATAATTTTTACAATATTATACCATATACCATCAAGAAACCACAAGTTAATATATCCAAACAATAAATTTAACATTAATGAAAATTTAATAATGCTTAATAGTAGTCAAACATTCCAATTTACTGTTGCTTTTTCTGTCATTTTGACAATATACTGTTATCTTTGTCGGCTTTTAGCACTTTTGTAAAGATGTAATTTTGTAATTTGTTAAATACCAATTTCAGCAATGATCAGTACAAATATCTAGTGCACGTAATTTACATAAGAATGCATTGTTTTAGATTCGATTCAAATGTCTTTCTATGTTAATTTCGGTACGATTCTCTCATTGACAGTTTTCAAAATCATTTCCCATGTTCATATTGATGGTACAAACAATCGGCAAATTTTGGCATTGAGATATCTATGTTAGAAGGCTCGAATGTTTTTCATTTCCAAATATTTGGTTCTCAAGTTAATTACCAAATTCGCATCGTACGCAAATAAAGATATCTGAGCTTAATTTGATTCTACTTTTTCATTAGCTGAAATTTGGCTTCATATTTCGGTATTTTTGGTTGAGTACTTCTTGTTTAATATAAGTTTGGTTTTTTGGTCTTCCAAATGTTTTGGTTTGAATGCTGCTGATGAGAGGTAACTCCTTGAAATGCGTCGTATACAGCATAGTATAAATTTACTATATCTAATATTAGTATCTTTGGATTGTTATTTTATTTTTATTTTAAAGCTTCAAGAATACCTACTGATATGTGAAAACGAGTAAATTCGATACAATGTACGAGGAGCCACAAAAACAAAATGGACATATTTTTCGATGATATCTTAATGAATTTGCAGATTATGATACTTTTTTTTCTCGAGAATAGGAAATCTTACCTCTGTAAAATAGTAAGCGTGGTATTTAATTTGTTCCGTGAACATATTCTGTTAACATCTGCCCATTTAACGTTAGTGTCTTAATCTGTATTCATTGATAATGGTTCCAAGAATTTATTTCCGATTTCTCAATTTCCTGTTTTATATCGTTAGTTAATACATATCAATGTAATTTGAACATATATGGAATTCGATATAGGTGATTTTTACACCAACTGCCCACCTTCCACGTAATAATGGGTGCACTCCATTTTTCATTATAAGTTTCTTCACTGATTTCTTGATGATGTTACAGTTTCAGAGTTAATAATATTCATATATTCAGAAATGGCAAAAAGTGCAATCCTTTAAAGACCAAAAAATGGAAACATAGTTGCCACAGCAACATTTAAAATTTATGTGAAAAATGGTAAAAAATACAATTATTAATAATTTAAGGTACAACAGTGAGTAATGTCCGTAAAATCAAAATCCAAGGGAAAAGAACAGAAACTTATGAAAAGAAATTAAGTCATTTTAATGACAACAGTTTCAAAATATTTTCCCCTGTGGGATTTTATTTCTGCGATTTTATATGAAACTGATGTCGAAGTATACATTGATATTTACTAGAAATTAGCTAGGCATTGCTTAAATCATTCCTGAGTAAAATGAAACAATAATGGAGATTGCTACCTTAGATTTGGACTTTGCTAGAGCTCGGTAAAATGAATATTACAAGTAAACTTTTCCATTTGAACATTGACTTTATAATGCATTTAATGTAGATATCTAGGTCAGTCTAAAGTTCCTATTTTTGGAACAAAGTACACATGAAAAAGTGCAGTTTTAATATTATTATAATGCCTTTAAATGTGTTGCTTTTAATAACAAAATATATTGGCTCCGAAGATGAAGAAAGAGAATTTGTGATAGGTTGATATAATTTAATATTCGCCCTGTAGTCTTAACTAGCGAGTATCAAGCTCCACAATTTTCTAATTAAAACACCTACAGTAAAAATATACACAAGCCTTCATAATTACCGTATGTCAGGTATAAACCACCAAGCAATACGATGATAATGATAATCCACCACGACACTTGGTTTGTGCACCGATAAATTATTGGGGCTTTAATTTGGTTTAAGAGTTTAAATCATTCCTAATCTGGACCGTATAGTACAGCTTATGCTTACTATGAAATAAAATGCAACATTCTGTAAACCTCACCTACTTTGAAAATTTAATTGTGCGTAATTTTTCCTGTTCGATGCCTAATTTATTGATTAACTAATATGGGTTATTTCAATTAATTGTTTGCATTTATTTGTTTTCGTCATTTTCTCATTAAATGGTATGTAAGTGCCGTACTTTGTTTTCATCACAAGCAGGGACCATATAAGCTGCTTATTAGCGTCATGTACGATTTAAGAAAGAGAAGATACGCTTGAGAAATATTTTCATTTCGTCAAAGCTTCGCTGTTTCCACAATAACTACGCAGAAGTCTCAAAAATCTAAGGGTTCAAACTCATATTTTGTAAGAAGAATTATTGAAATGATAATCAAAATGCTGTGGTGATAAACTTTATTAATGTGCACGAGACCAAAGTAATTGTGCATTTAATGCAATTCTTTTATCTAGTAACCTCGAAAATGCAGTTTGCTCTTTGATTTCTCATTTTACTTCTTTAATCCGGAAGTTTGGAGGTTAAAACATTCATATCTTTCTGGAGGTAATTACCCCCTCATTAAAAAATATATGGGGATTAAATCAAAGCAGGGTTCATATTCATATTTTACCAATATGTTCTCGACTTGATAAGCACTTAATGGTTGGCACTGGACATTGAAAACTAATTCATCATCATCATTTTTTCAGACCAGTATCTGCGCAGCAGTTAATTGTTTCTTCAAAACAGAATGACACCTTGAAATTGGACTAGGTTTTATCAGATGTTTTCAGTGCAACAATGATAACACGTATATTTTGATTTTAGCCACATTTGCTGCAGATTTGTGTACATTTTGTTGTTGAAGGGAGCCAAAGAGGCAACAAGATGCGATGGAGCTCACTACCTCGTTTGGACTGATCATTAGTAATTACTTATATAATATATAGAAACTATATATAAATATTTTCTTGTAAGACTATATTATTTTATTTTATATACACAACGCATACAAGATATAGACTAAGGCAAACAATTTCATATATATGTACATGAGGAGAGAACCAAGATTTTTGACCGAGTATTTAAATTGGAATTACTGAAAGGAAGTGTTCTGCGATGAAAAATTTCCGTTTGTATATTTGGAACAAATTGTGAAATAAACAGGTCATTTCCGGTTTCGTGACTATCTGTTTATTCATTATTAGAAAGCCTTTAAAATGAGGAAAAACATAATTTTAATATGACCTTATTAAATCAGTCTACATCCGTGGTGAAATATGGATATTTTGATTCAAACGTCACAAACGTCACACGGCTTGTTTGGCAGGTGATAGTAAAGTTTCCGACAAGCCTTATCGACGTCATGGTATAACGTTAGTTGTTTATGAATGGCCGTTCAGGTCATAATTTGTTTTGTTACACGTACGCTAGAGGTAAGTGTAACAGGTCGTTCACGTACCCTAGCGATACATGTAACACTTTGTTCACGTAACCTAGAGGTACACGTAACACTTTGTTCACGTAACTTAGAGGTACACGTAACACTTTGTTCACGTTACTAGAGGTGCACGTAACAGTTTGTTCACGTACCCTAGAGGTATACGTAACTGTTTGTTCACGTATGTATATTTTGCGAGTTCATTGTGCAAAGGGGATAAATGTTATTCCGCATACATGAACAAACTATTTAGTTCTACATTTTCTTGATATAAATTGTTATATAGCGTTATTGAAAGATATGTTTATGCATTTTCTATTTTTTGTTTTTTGCAATCAAAAGTTAATGTTCACAATAGAATACACAATCTAACAGTATAACTGTAAAACAAAAATACTGTTCGGATATCTCATGCCAGTGATATTACAGGTATTGTCTGACTTTGATATGGATGTCATCTTGACCAATGTTTTAAATCTAAAGTTTTTAGAACATATTTCGGCTTTCATCTCTGTATTAAGTGAATGTCGTGGTCTTTATCTTAATAACACTCGCAACAACTCCTCTTGAGGAGTCTGTTGGTGGACTGTTTAACAAATGTTTATAGGCAAAATTTCTGACCCTTTCAATCAATCACCCTCATTTTAAAGTGGCACCCAAAACTTCTCACCCATTTTCGTCATAAATATCCCTGAAATATTTACTCATGGACATTAGAGATCTAACAATCATCAATCAATAAATTAATCTTATTAAATTCAAAAACCTGAAAACTCATTGTAAGCTTATATTTATAGGTTGTTTAGAACTATAATGAGTAACAATGATATACACATGCATATAAATATGTTTCTTATACATAAAGGAGTTGTTTAAAACCTCCAATTACAACTTCACCCCCTTTTTTTTTATCTTCTCATTGCTGCAACCCATTTGGAGTATTCAATGATATAATTATGTTTGCTGCATAGTTTTCAGTCAAAATATGAGATGCAGTGTTTTTATTGTTTTCAATATTATGTTGAAAAAAAACAGCATTATGTTCAATTAAGAAAATCAAACTCAATTGATAACAACGCAGTAAATGCGGAAACTACCGACTATAACTTTTGTTTGATTAACAACAAAGAAGGTAAGTCAACTTAAATTTTTGTAATTTTCTTCTCTGTGATGTTTTTTGGAAGTTTTTTTTCTATTTTATCAGACCGAGACCCGTGGAAAGCAAGCCAATAAATCGTGATACTGTTGTTGTTTTTTTTTTGCCTCTTAACACTTTCGATATGTTCAAAGCATTATAGATCAGGAATAAGTCAGGTTTATATCAGTCCATGGCCATCGAAGGCCACGATGGTCAGAAGTATTTTATTCCTATAGTAGGAATGCTAACAGGTAGACTATCATTTCTGCATATCATATTGTTATAGTTTTCTATTACAGAAAATGTCACAGGAAACACAATTTGCAAACAAATACGCTAACGAGATTATATATTTACATAATAACTAAATTATTTATTTTATTTTAAATACGACATTGCACAACAGTTTATTGACAAACAGGATTTATAATATTGCAATACAAAAGTAATTTGGAAGCACTCCGACTGATACAATTATTGTGCAGGACAGTTTGATTACTTTTTAATCCGGATTCAGTTCATGCGGCTGACGTAAGACCTACATAAGTTAATCATTGGTAATTGTCAGCTAAAGTTCAATTTGTTATTTCCTTTATTTTGTTTCTTAACTAAATGTAGTTTTTTCAACCAATGTATACACTACGTTATTTTTGGGGGCCACGTACGGCTTCCTGTGAGGTATGCGTCTCAAACGTCTGGTGGTCGGTAAATGTCTATCCTTTAGTTCAAATCGTCCATAAGATGTTGCCACCTTGGCATTTACGCGATATGCAAATTCTTTCATAGTTTGGATATAATTGTTTTGTTGGTTATACTTTTATAGTTAAGTATCTTTATAAATTGTTTAAGAACTGAAATTTGTCCTGTCAATTTACCTTAATAAAATTTTAACATGATAATACATTATATGCGTAACAGTTCATTTTCAAATAGGGCTTTAAGATTAACCATTTTAGCAGTAGTGTAGATGGTATTTCACATAAAACAGCATTAGTGAACATTTGAAATAAAACACTATCAACCGCGTCGGTAGTCTCGTGGTTAAGCGTGTTCGCAAAAATGCGGATGGTCATTGCAAATGGTATTTGCTGCTTCTTCGCCAAGCACGCGGCATCTAAGGAGTAAGAGCAAAGAACTGGTCGGCTCAGAATAAGTACAATATGTCCCTGTGGGTGTTATATCTTCTTGTGGACTGTTACCTCGTGAGTTAGCACATTAAAAAAACTGGCCAAACGTTTCAGTCTAGTACAATGCAAGGATCATATTCATATCATATCAACATGATCTCGTCCTAATACGTACTTAATTGTTGCTACTTGACGTTGAACAATAATTCATCCATCCAAGAAATAGCTGTCTAACTACTTTCAGTTTTATAACTCCCAAGTTCAATGTATTCATGCCAAGATATCAATGAGTATAGACGTTTATTACTGTTAATAGCAGAATAAGAATTCTTATTATAGTTCGACATTAAAACTGAGGCTGAATTATTTCTGTCTACCTAGCCACAATTTACCACAAGAAAAGAATACCAAATTTTACAGTACATGTTTATATAATTTTGAAATTGAAATACCTAAAATCCATAACGAATGACCGAACAACACATTAATTCATTATCACTAACGCAATTGTTAATGTTTGGTATTCGGATTTAAAGATTAGATTCAAATTCATATGATTTAATAAAAAATACAAGGGATGTTATGTTTTAAGACTACACAGTGAAGTTGTTCTTACTTGCGTAGTTGATGACGACTTCTGTGAATTATAGCATTCACTTCACTCGGAAATTCCTGTATTTCAACACAATCAATTTATTAAATATTACAAAAGCTAAGGAGTTCCTCCACCGTGTAAAATTCTCTCCTTAGATGCTTTTGGTCATTTTTATGTTTTTGAATTTGCTCTTCAACCTTTTGGATTATTGTTTTGGTTTGCAACATTTTAAGCCTTGAGCACAACTGATGAGTCATAAATAGACGAAATCTCCACATTTTGTGCATAAAAATTAGTACAAAAGAATTTTTTTGGTAGTTATAAACCACTGACGTTAGTTTGTTCGTCTGTCCGTAGTTACATTTTCTTGTGAGTTAAACGCCACATTGGATTTTATGTATTTTATTTTGGTAGATATTGTAGTATACTGTAAGTAAATGCGCAGAAAGGTTTTATAAATTTGAATTTGAGCTAGTGACCTTATCTCCTCCTTTCTTAATTTTATACATTTCATTCTATAAACCATTGTCATACACTATTTGTAGACGCCTAATAAAGTTTTACAATTTTGATGTTCAAAACTGAGGCCAAAAGATCGAATTGAGTAATTCGGATCAGTGATCCAAAACTCTTCGTTACTATTTTTCACTGCATTGTTTTCGTAAACTAAGCTATTATCATGTTTGATTTCAAAATTGGAACCCATGTTCAGATATATGATCGCAGTATTTGACACACCAGCGATTCAATATGTGGGGAGTGGTTGTGACAGCTGTCGTTTCCATCTATTAAATCATTAATAGATTGTCATAATATATATAAATATAGCAATTGGCTCAGAGCATATGTTTTTACGTTTAGTTTTTTCCTGTTTTAACAGCTATCAAATATTGACTGTACAAGGAACCGGGAAATTGACCTATATCATACCACATATAAATACGGAAATTGTCCATTTACTTCCTAGTAATGATATCTATTATACACTTGTGTGATCTAGATTATGTACTTTAGATTACTTCCAGAACCCCTTGTCATCATATGTGAAGAACTTACATCCTTTAACCTTTCCTCTAATAATTGGTACTTTAAATCAGGAAGTAGTTATTAGCAAACTTCTACATACAATATAACACTGTAAAGAAATAAAATGCATAAACTAAAACATAAAAGAGGAGTTTAAGCCATAAGCCTTAATTTCTATTATTTACAACTCAACCCCTGTTGGACCATGGTTTGAAAACATATCTTAAAACATCATTGCGCATCTATATATTGAAAAATAAAAGAGAATTTTAGGCTGAAACTGTTCTTCACAATTCTCCAAATTCGATCCTCTGTTCGGCCCAAGTTGTGCAAATTAGATATGAAAGAGGTGTTACCGCCGCAAAGAAAATGTGACGGTTGGAAACAACAGTAATATCCCCAAACGTTTTTTGATAGTACGTGTATAATAACGCTACATGTTAAGAGTAAAAAAATATCTGTGAGATCTTTTCCCAATAATTTTCAGCTAAGCACAATATATATTTTATCTGCGTGTTCATCTAAGAAACGATTATTTTTATAAATGTGGTCACCTAGAAAACGTCAGCACTGTAGTTTATGCTTCGACTTAGTGGTTTTATTATGAGAACCTAAGATTTCATTAACCTGCATATAAAACAGTTGGAATGTTTGACCTGGGAAATCGATATTATTTTATCTCCAACGCTAGCGATGACGACACACTAGGAAAACAATCGCCTACCCTCTTAGTACATGAACGTCGAAGAAACCAATATGAGTCATTTTCAATCGCGAAAGTAAACACTGTTTTATGGATTGTAGGTATATAAATTTTAAAATTATATAAAAATATACTGTAAAAAATGGTATTCTTTTCTTGTGATAAATTTTGGTTAGATAGACGGAAATAATTCAGCCTCAGTTTTAATGCCGAGCTATAATAAGAATTCTTATTCTGCTATTAACAGTAATAAACGTCTAGACTCATTGATATCTTAGCCGGAATACATTGAACTTGGGAGTTATAAAACTGAAAGTAGTTAGACAGCTGTTTCTTGGATGGATGAATTATTGTTCAACGTCCAGTAGCAACAATTAAGTATGTATTAGGACGAGATCATGTTGATATGATATGAATATGATCCTTGCATTGTACTAGACTGAAACGCTGGGCCAGTTTTTTAACGTGCTAGCTCACGAGGTAACCGTCCACAGGAAGACATAACACCCCACAGGGACATATTGTACTTATTCTGAGCCGACCATTAGTCCTTTGCTGTGTTATGATATTGTAATTATTATATTTATTTATCTTGGACTAATTTGTTTTCCGTAGCCTTATGGCATGTATACTATGTTTACATAATACTTGTGGTTGTTTACCAAATAATGTTATAACTGCGCAGTTTAGAAATCACTGGAACAATAATAGATACTGGTGGAATGACTAGAACTTTCTATTTGACTTACGTAATAATTATGGTGTGATTCGAACTTCTACCGTATTCCAGAAGTTTCCGTTCTACAGTATATATACGGACAAGAAAGTTAGACTTTCAGATCAGAACGTATTGGACCAGACATTCTTGTGTTCTCAGCTGTTGGATTTATTTACGTTTCACACATCGTACTTGACAGACTTTTATTTTCGTTACATCATACTAGATTGTGACTGATTGGATATAATATTCCTTTTGGATTCCCACAACAGTGACGAGAAGAATCCCGGATTAGGAAAAGAAGGATTTTGAACAGTTAAGTTGACATTTTAGTTTTTTTGTAATATTTTTTGTAAACTTTGTATATAATAAATCTTGTTAAATTTTATTATTGATTTGTGTCTTTTGTTGGCTACAATTTAAAGGTGATTTCGGCCTTAACAGAAATTGGGGGTTCGTCTCGGGAGAACATTCATATCTTATTAAATTTTTTCAGTATTTTTATTAGAATTAGCCAACAAAATTCTACAAAATGGAATTTGATGCTGGTAAATTTTTGAAAACGCCAGACCTGGAAGGGTTTGATAAATTAAAGAAAGAAGAATTAGTGTTGCTTACTAAACATCTAAAAATAGATTTTAGAACATCTATGAGAAAACAAATTATAAAAAATTTGGTAATAGACAATTTAGTTGACTTAGACATTTTTGGTGAAGAGGCTCTTGACCTCAAGGTCGAAAATGTTGATTCTTTCAAATTAAAACAGCTTGAATTAGAACATGAACTTAAAGTAAAACAATTAGAAAAAGAAGATGAATTTAAATTTAAACAATTGGAAAACGAAGTAAAATTAAAACAATTAGAGAAAGAAGATGAATTTAAATTAAAACAATTGGAAAACGAAGTTAAATTAAACAATTAGAAAAAGAAGAAAAACAATTACAGGCAGAACTTCAAATGAAGGAAAGGTTAGAGATGGAGAAAATAAAAATAGAAATGGCTAAAGTAGAAAGAAACACGAAGTCAAAATAAGAACATTTTGAGGCAGCAAAAACTATACGTTTGGTTCCCAAATTTTGTGAAAAAACAGTTGATAAATTTTTTCCACAATTTGAGAAAATTGCTCAAAATCTGAAATGGCCAAAGCCTTATTGGACTACAATGCTGCAAAGTGTTTTTGTGGGCAAGGCCGCTGAAATTTACTCAGCACTTTCTTCAGAAAAAAGTTCTGATTACGACACTGTTACACAGGAAGTTTTGAAAACTTTCGAGCGAGTGCCAGAAGCATATAGACAGAAATTTAGGTCTTATAAAAAGTTTGAAACACAAACCTATGTTGAATTTGCTAGGGAAAAAGAAGATCTATTTGATAAATGGCTTACGTCAAAGAAAATAGATAAATTTTTGATAAATTGAGACAATTAATGTTATTAGAAGAGTTCAAGCAGTGTGTTATTTTAGACTTAAAAACACATTTAGATGACAAAACTGTTGAGACATTGCAAGATGCAGCTGTTGTTTCCGATAATTATACCATTTCACATAAAAGAAGTTTCAAAGGTCAAAATGTTAATACTTCAAGCGGAAATTACAAAAATCAAAGCACTGAGCATACTGATAGTAAGCCTGTTGCACAGAATAAGAGTCCGTCTAGTTATAATATGTCTGGTCCAAAATTTGATACTTTTGAGAAGAAGTCACTAACTTGTGCTTATTGTAAGAAAAATGGTCACCTGATGGCTGATTGTTTTAGACTCCAGAAGAAGAATGAAAGAGATAATAAGCCCAAGTCCAGTGCTTGTACGACACCCGTTGTTACCAATAAGTTGGAATGTCCTGCGAGTCAGGCTTTTAAGTCCAGTTTTTGTGATTACATGGAGGATTATATACCCTTTATGTCTGATGGGTTTGTTTCTATTGTTGGTAATACTACTCCTCAGCCTATTAAGATTTTACGGGACACTGGAGCTTCTCAGTCTTTGTTGTTAGAAGGTGTGTTGCCTTTGTCCGAGGAGACGTCCGTTGGTGCCTCCGTTTTGTTACGAGGTGTGGAGTTAGGTTGTATAGATGTTCCCCTCCATCGTATTTATTTGAAGTCAGATTTAATTACTGGACCAGTTGTTGTGGGTGTTCGTCCTACTCTCCCTGTTGAGGGTGTTTCATTATCGCTAGGAAATGATCTAGCTAGGAACAAAGTGGTTGCTGAACCAATTGTTACAAGTGAACCGGTGGTGGATGTAAATTCACCTAAAGATGATTCTGAACTGTATCCAGCTTGTGTTGTTACTAGGGCAATGGCAAGAAAACAACAAGATGAGGATTTACAAGAAGGCCAGTATGATTATATGGACCTTTCTGACTCTTTTCTTTGCCGACATTGAAGGTCTCGGTAGGTCAGAAAAGGCCATAAGACCACCTGGTACCAACAAGCATGTAATTATGCCATGGCCAGACGTGAATAGCCATTCATTAGACAAAAGAACATTTAGGGAAGAACAGAATAAAGACCCTGAGGTACTTCAGCTCCGCAAGAGGGCTCTACCCAAAGAAGAAGCAGACAAAGTGGCCGAATGTTACTACCATCAAGACGGTATTTTGATGAGGAAGTGGAGGCCCCCTGATGCTATCCCAGAGAACGAATGGAGAGTGGTATACCAAGTGGTGGTGCCTAAAGTCTATAGGCAAGAAATTATTGGTCTTGCCCATGACACCCCCTTGGCTGGACATTTAGGTATAAGGAAGATTTGCCTTAAGATATTACAACATTTCTACTGGCCCAGACTTAGAAATGATGTCACAGAATACTGCAAATCATGCCATATATGCCAGGTTGTTGGCAAGCCTAACCAGAAAATACCACCAGCACCACTTCTGCCAATTCCAGCCTTTGAAGAACCTTTCAGTCGAGTACTTATTGATTGAGTTGGACCTTTACCAAAGACCAAGACTGGAAATGCTTATTTATTAACGATCATGTGTACATCCACTCGCTTTCTCGAGGCTATTCCCTTAAGGAATATCAAGACACCAACTATTGTCAAAGCTCTTATCGAATTTTTCACATTAGTAGGACTTCCTAAGTCTATACACTCCGACCAGGGTTCAAATTTTATGTCAGGTTTATTTCAGCAGGTCGTTTACCAGTTAGGGATTGCTCAGTATAGATCAAGTGCTTATCATCCAGAATCTCAAGGTGCCTTAGAAAGTTTTCATCAAACATTGAAAAACATGATTAGAACTTTTTGTCTTCGATTTGACAGGGACTGGGATGATGGTGTTCACTTTCTACTTTTTGCGGTCCGAGAGGCTGTTCAAGAATCCCTTGGTTTTAGCCCCTTTGAGTTAGTGTTTGATCATACTGTAAGGGGACCTTTGAAATTGATTAAGGAAAAATGGCTTACTGAACACACTGACTTGAATCTTCTAGACTATGTATCTAGATTTAAAGAAAAATTGTTTACTGCTTGTCAAATTGCTCAGAAAAACTTAAAAACTGTACAGAATAAGATGAAAATATGGTATGATAAAGATGCCAGGGACAGAGTTTTTGAGCCTGGTGATAAAGTACTTGTATTTTTGCCAGTTCCTGGGCATCCTTTACAGGCTAAATACTGTGGTCCTTATACAATCGAGAGTAAAATCAATGATTTGAATTATATAGTAAAAACTCCAGGTCGGCGTAAACAAAATAGAGTGTGTCACATTAATATGTTAAAACCATATTTTGAGCGTACTAATGAAGGTGAGAGTAAACCAGTTGCCACTTTAGCCATGGTTAAATCGGAGAACGATCATGACAAACCAGCCATAACTGAACCATCTTTTGATTCCAAGACTATGAAACAAACTGTTAGATTGAAAAATTCTGAAATTTTGTCAAATTTAGACTCAAAACTTGCACATCTGACTTTCGATCGCAGAGAAAAATTAAAAACTTTGGTATTTTCTTTTAAAAATCTTTTTCCAGATGTGCCAAACAAAACCACTGCTGTTTGTCATGATGTTGATGTAGGCGATGCTTCTCCAATTAAGCAACATCCTTACCGGCTCAATCCACTTAAACTTGATGTTATGAGACAAGAAATTAGATATATGCTTGACAATGATATTATTGAGCCGAGTAACAGTGAATGGAGCTCTCCTTGTCTTCTTGTACCCAAACCAGATAAAACCTTTCGTTTCGTTACTGATTTCAGAAAAGTAAACTCAGTCTCAAAATCTGACTCCTATCCGATTCCAAGGATAGACGATTGCATTGATAACATTGGACAATCAAAATTCGTAAGCAAATTTGATTTATTAAAAGGTTACTGGCAGGTCCCCCTGACACCGAGAGCTCGTGAAATATCAGCTTTTGTCACACCAGACGGCTTATTTCAATATACTGTCATGCCGTTTGGTATGAAAAATGCTCCAGCTACATTTCAAAGAATGATCAATAATGTTATAAAAGATTTAGACTGTTGTCATGCTTATATTGATGATCTTATTGTATGTAGTGATAGCTGGGAAGAGCATTTAACACATTTTTATGATACCTTTGATAGGTTGTCACAATCAAATTTGACTGTTAATCTTAGTAAAAGTGAATTTTGTAATGCCACTGTTGATTATTTAGGGCACACAGTTGGCCAAGGTCAAGTGAAACCTATTATGGCTAAAGTGGATGCAATTACCAATTTTCCTCCTCCTACAAATAAAAAACAACTTATGAGATATTTAGGCATGATTGGATTTGACAGAAAATTTTGTTCAAATTTTGCTACTGTTGTTCAACCATTGACTCATCTTTTACGGAAAGATTCTAAATTCATCTGGAGTGATAATTGTCAAAACGCTTTTGAAAAAGGCAAATCACTTTTAATTAACAGTCCCGTTCTTATCACTCCAGACTTTGAAAAGCAATTCAAACTTGCCGTTGATGCAAGTGATGTAGGAGTTGGAGCCGTTTTATATAAAAAAAAAACAGATGATAATGTTGTGAAACCTATATCATATTTTTCCAAGAAATTAGATAAACATCAGAAAAATTATTCCACTATTGAAAAAGAATGTTTTGCACTGTTGTCTGCACTTCAACATTTTGATGTATATTTAAATCCCACTATGCATCCTATACTGGTTTATACTGATTATAATCCTCTCACCTTCATACATAAAATGAGAAACAAGAACCAGAGGTTGACTAGGTGGAGTTTATTGTTACAGGAATATGATATTATTGTAAAACATATTAAAGGTAAAGATAACGTAATAGCAGATGCTTTATCTAGATCTTATTAAAACACTCTATACATACTATATATTTTTGTATATATTGTTCATGAAGTTCTCGTTACACTCAAACTTCTTTTAAGGGGGGAGGTGTTATGATATTGTAATTATTATATTTATTTATCTTGGCCTAATTTGTTTTGCGTAGCCTTATGGCATGTATACTATGTTTATATAATACTTGTGGTTGTTTACCAAATAATGTTATAACTGCGCAGTTTAGAAATCACTGGAAAAATAATAGATACTGGAGGAATGACTAGAACTTTCTATTTGACTTACGTAATAATTATGGTGTGATTCGAACTTCCACCGTATTCCAGAAGTTTCCGTTCAACAGTATATATACGGACAAGAAAGTTAGACTTTCAGATCAGAACGTATTGGACCAGACATTCTTGTGTTCTCAGCTGTTGGATTATTTACGTTTCACACATCGTACTTGACAGACTTTTATTTTCGTTACATCATACTAGATTGTGACTGATTGGATATAATATTTCGTTTGGATTCCCGCAACAGTGACGAGAAGAATTCCGGATTAGGAAAAGACGAAGGATTTTGAACAGTTAAGTTGACATTTTAGTTTTTTTGTAATATTTTTTGTAAACTTTGTATATAATAAATCTTGTTAAATTTTATTATTGATTTGTGTCTTTTGTTGGCTACAATTTAAAGGTGATTTCGGCCGTAACAGCTGTTACTCCTTAGATGCCGCGTGCTTTGCGAAGAAGCAGCAAATACCATTTGCAATGTCCATGGTTTGACCCGGCTAGGGATTGAATCCGTGACCATCCGCATTTTGCGAACACGCTACCACGAGACTACCGAAGCGGTTGATAGTGTTTCATTTCAAATGTTCACTAATGCTGTTTTATGTGAAATACCATCTACACTACTGCTTAAATTGTTAATCTTAAAGCCCTATTTGAAAATGAACTGTAACGCATACAATGTACTATCATGTTAAAATTTTATTTAGGTATTTAAATTGACAGGAAAAAATTCAGTTCTTAAACAATTTATAAAGATACTTAACTATAAAAGTATAACCAACAAAACAATTTTATTTATATTATTTCATTTAGAGAAACTAGTTTAGAGAAAGAGATTAGTTTTCTAAATGCCTTGTTTGTTTGATGAAAGTGATAAAAAAAGGGTTACCTCTCTTATCTTAATCTATGTTTTTGGAAAACTCATTATGTTACTATAAAAAGAACATCTCATTTAAATGTGAAAACAACTGTTAATTAGGGGTATTGTATAATTACAGTTGAATGACCCCTAATTGGAATTGTGTACAGAAAATATAACAAAATGTTGCTACATTAAGATACGTAAATTATGCAGATCGACAAAATTCGCATCTTGAATATACTATATAAATTGTAACTCGTTCAGAAAATCAAGTCGGCTAATTGGGATGTTTTATGCTTAAGTCAAGTAATTTGTAAGTTTGAAAACCACAAGATATTAAGATGAAAACATTTCCAGTACCTTAAAGGTATTCAATATATATTTAATATTTTAAGAGTTAAAAAAAAAAAAAAAAACATTTCAGCAAAATCGGTTTCAAATATGATTTTTACGGTAACATAATGATTATCCTCATGTAAACAGAAACGTTGAATAATAAAACAGAAATTAAATAGAAATTTTTAGTTTAATGACGGTCCGCGTAATGATAATATACATGTATACATGTAGCTACAATAGTTGTAAATCTATAAATTGACCCCTTTAAATTTTGGAAATGTTTTGAAGAACTTTATGTTTCAGTTTTAATGCAGCTGATGAGAGGTAACTCCTTGATTAGCGTCGTATACAGCACATTATAAATTTGCTATATCTAATATTAGTACCTTGTATCTTTGGATTGTTATTTTTGAACTGAATGACGGTCCGCATAATGATTATATACATGTATGCATGTAGCTATGATAGTTGTAAATCTACAAATTGGCCCCTTTAAATTTTGGAAAGGTTTTGAAGAACTCAGTTCATGGGTGAAAGACAAACAACAAAGAACTTCACAAAACAAACAAACTTGAAGTAAAAACAGATATCACTTAACGCAATAACAGAATTTTTTACCAATATTCGGAAAACGAAATGTCAGTTAGGTGTACACAATTCTAGTCAACAATGTCATCAAGCTAACCTAAAATTTTTGACAAGACATCTGTGTGTGTGAGGTACATGTAGTAAGCTAACCCGAAATCAGTAATTTACTGGGATAAATTTCAGAAATTAATGTATTCCGTTAGTTTTATTCATTTGAAATATATTTGCATATGTTAAGAAACCCACAACGGGTTGGTTTCTGCCTACTTGTCATTTTGAACAAAACTCGCTATTGTCTTACTTCGAATGTATCATATGTTGAACTATGTAATTGACATTGGAAAAATACCCAAATTCCGAGCAGTAATATTGTGAATGACCAAGTAATATTTTCTAGACGTTGTTTCAGTATCAAGCCTAATGTGTGTCCCTTTAATTTTAGCCTTTTATTATGTCCAATAAAGTACAGTAGATTATAATGTTTCACTTTATTATTCTGATCAGGACCCTGTCATATACCATTAGTAGATATTGCCGTACAATTCAAACGGATGATAGCACCTGTTTGCGTGATCACTTTCTAAATATCGTTTACTCCTTCGAAATATATAGGGAAAAGAAGTGTGACAATCTTTCATTCATTAGTTCAACATTGTTATTGTTGACTTGGATGTTGCAACTTGAAAAATTTTTTAAAAAAAAAATCCATGGAAAAATATGATTATTTACCTACAAAACATTTTTTGAATATAACGATTAGTAAAATCAAATAATGCGATTTTTAACCAATGTTAATTTTAAAAATTTGAATACCAGATTATTATTATGAAATTTAATGTAATTTTTATATTTCTTGTCGAGATCTTTGAATTGAGGTAACTTTTTTTAACCACCACCATATTACAGATTACTAGATTCACCCAATCAACAAGTAACCATTCTTAGACCATACAGATTTTTAAAAATCTATTGAAGCTTTCGATTATTTCAGTTCTGACTATAACCGTTCCATATTTTTATTGCAAAATTATGAATATTCAATATAATATTGAACAAGACTCATATCATAAAAGTACATTTAGATTGAAAGTATTTACCTGTAGAGTCTTTAATAAGTAAGACAGCTGACATAAAGAATTACATTCTGAAATAGACAACATTCAAGCTTTTTTCAATATAGATACATTTACAAAAAATATCAAATTACATCAGGAACTCTTTACTATTTACAATAATGTTAGATATAATTCATTTAAACAGAGAATATTCTTGGAAACAGAACATGGTGCACACTTAAAGACAAATCCCGCTATTGTTTTCGCGCATAGAGCAGCGCAACGGTATTATGCCGTCCGTAGCTTGTGACGTCGCGATTTCCACGAATTTCTAACGTTGATCAACGGAAAGAGAAAGATGAGTGGAATCAATGGAAGGTTCACAAAAGTTAACGTTAGCGATTTTTAAGTTAAAAATGCGCCGTATATAATCATATGTGTCTTAAACTTTTAAAATAAAATACATATCAGCAAAATTTATCCGGTCTAGAGTATATGCACATAATTTTCATATATCTCAAGTATAATTAGTGAACATGAAATCAACTAACGTTTTATTGTATTTTTTAATTTTTATTATTATTATAAATTATAATAAGTATTATAATTATTATTATCTAATGCAACCGCTAGCTTTATTTTGACTAAGTAATTTTTCTCGTTAATCTTTATCCTTATCGTTATCTGGACGGAAATTCAATTTTTAATGTCGTAGTGCATACTCGTTACCACTGACTATCTTACATTGTTTTTTTGGTGTTAGTATCAATAAAATTTTATTATATCATTAAAAAATAAAAGAAAATAAAAACTGTAAATATGGTACAGCCGAAATAATTGAAATTAATCATTTAACATATGAAATTCTTTTATAACCGACGGATATGTTCAGTTATAATTCCGAATATATCCAGTTCATCTTTATACGAGCGCAAATATTTGTGGTCGTATTATGGTATAAGCCTGTCGTCGTCGTCGGCGTCCGTAGACAGTTCACGGGACTTATATTAGTCCATATAACAAGTGAAAACATCACCAACTCTGTCTAACGTTTAAAAGACGTTGCTTTCAGAATTGGCGCAATAATTTCCCGCCATTTCAATTTGTTATGCCTTTTCTTTGAAATATTTCTTTTTAGAGTGACCAGACGTTTTTATTTTTTTATTTTGTCTAATAATCAAAAATGAATATTCTATGTAATTATTATAGAAAAAACATTGTCCAATTTTTTACAAAACTGGATTTTAAATAGATATTTTACCATAAAAAAGGCGGGAAAATGTTTATAGCAACATATCGTCATCATCTGTCCCTCAGAAGATGATAATACGATTAATATAAGTTCTACAAACAATACGGTTAACAAAACAAACAGATTTTATGTGATTAAGACTTTTTATACAAAAAATTAAACTGTAAATAACTACAAGTTCCGATTTTCTAAATTTTGTGAAAAAGTTGGCGTTATAAATCGAAAGCGAGGTCGGTGACCCCATTTTTTTTTGGATGATTTTAAAGCTTTTACTTAGGCTAAAGTGGGACAGAAATTTTAAGAAGATATTATTGGTAGATCTGAATAGAGGGATTTGTCTTTAAGTCTGTCATTGTTCTCTTTCTTTTATAGAAATATGTCAGTCAGGGGATCTACATATTTAAGTCAGAATATTTCTTACTCTTAACAGTCAGAAAAAAAATCCGGGAAGAGTTATCTCTCTTTAGTTAATGGTATATTATTCTGACTTGTACAAGTAAGTTTGTTCAAGTGAAAGTTTTTCTTCTTGATCCAATTCAAGACATTTTTTGACTAAGAGTAACTTCCCTTCTCGTTGTTCTTAACTTACTTGTTACAGTCAGAAAATGATGTGCGCATAAACTTGCTAAATAAAAAAAACTAAAGGAGCCGGGTAATAATAAAATACATCTTTTCTTCTTTGGAAAGTCCCGATTTTTTAAAAATTTCTTATTGTTCATTTTCGAAAACTGTCTTTGGCCTTTTCCGAAAATTGTAATTATATACAATTTCAGGAATAACATTGTAAAATACAGGTCAAGAAGTGTGATTTTTGATTTAAAGATCCCGTGTTATGTATACATTCGCTAATCCATTTGGGAGTTCATTGAAACAATTCGGTCACCTTTTAACTAATTAAACAAAGGAAATCTTACCATAAATGATGATAACAGATTTGCCATAAAAATGAATGTTTTGTTATATTCTGCTGTGAATATTAATATAATTTTAAAGGATTGTGTGATAAAAATAGCATTCTCTAACAAAAAATCCTTCTCAAAACCCTACTTTCATACCCAAACGTTAACTGACAAGAAACAGTAGGTATATGAATTGGTCACGGAGGAGATACATTTTGCGAAAAAGGTAAGATGAAAAATTTATGCAGAAGGACCACAGTAATCTTCACAAAAGGGATGCTCCGAACAGTATTTAAATACGATAGCTTCATATTGACAGCTGAGCACTATTATGCTTGGCTCAATAAAGCATAGTAATATATAATATCTAGACCGTTTAATCTACAGAACAGTAGGTTATATAAATTATGTTAAAATTCTACTCCATTAAAAGATGAAAAATAGTTCATGACTTCTTTTTTACCACTGTAGTGGTGACAAAAACTGTGAAAGATAGGAGTAATTAGCTGACATAAAAAAAAGCACTCAACTCAAGTTCATTTACAAGAAATAAAATCCATATATAAAACTGATTAACAATATCTGGACAGAGTCGACAAATTTCCCAGTTTTGTATATAGAGTGATCTCTGACGGTATTCAATAAGGAAGTTTCGTGTTATATCCATCACCGGAAAAGTTCGTCAATTATGCGCGCCTTTATGACGTCATTTACCAGATTGTGGGGCACGCCTGTATCCCTACACTATTAAAGTTCATCAAGCGTCTTCGTGATCGTCATTATGCAGGATGATCTAGAAATATATTTTGCTCCGTAGGTACTTTATCACAATTCCTTCATGACTGCGGACGACGACGGACTTATAAGAATTTAATTTGCCAAATATTTCATGCAACATAGCATCATTTTTTTTTCAACTGTTCGCTCAACACGGAGACGGAAGTAACGATGCCCGTAAACGCACTAAAGACGTTCACTAAAACCAGAGTTTTTGACGGAATTGCAACGAACTCGAAAGTGGCGTATTGAGAAACAGGGTCATCTGACGTCAGAGGAATCTCTGACTAGTATATTTTATGAAGGATAACTTTACATGAGAATATGAGAAAGTAACAAACTGACATCGCTGCAAAATTGAGAGACTACCCTCGGTTTTTTTGTGGGGTCCATGTTGTTCATATGTTTTTAGGTTTTAAGTGTAGTGTTTGTATTGTTTTGGTCTTGTCTTCGGTGTTCTTCGGAGTTTGTCAGTTGTTTTCGATTTTCCCCTCCTTCGAATATCCCTTTGGTATTTCTTGACTTTACTTTCAATCTGATTTAAACGAAAATAAATGAAACCGAATTGAAAAAATCAGTAGGCACAATTTAAAGGAGACCGAACAAACTGACTTAATCCATTAAGAATCTACAAGTGTATGACTTTCAGCTGGGTACTTTCGAATCTGATTTAAATAGATAAGAAATGAAACTGACTTGAGATGAGTAACTGGGACCCAACAAACTGACTTCATGAAATAAGAATCTTCATTTGTTTGACTGCGAGACGGATATATATTCGAATCTGACTAATACAAATCAGAAATGCAACTGACTTGATCAAATAAGAATCTACATGAGTATGAATGTGAGCTGAATAGTTCCGAATCTAACTTCAACAAATAAAAAATGAAACTGATCTGAGAAAATCAGTGGCCTCAATTTAACTGAAACAGTAACAAACTTACTTCATTAAATCAGAATGTCTTCCTGTCTGATTTCAACAAAAAAAGAGGTAAAACAATACAATACTGACATCAGAATCCGGGAAAGATATTTTTTTTCAAACTGAGTAGACAAAGTTTTTTGAGAAACTAACATCAAACTATATGAAGATTATTTGCAATCTGAGTTTAAAAAAAGAAGCGAAATTGATAGTGTGTGCACCGGTGCCAAATTGACGAAATAAAATCAAAATCATGAAAATACATGTAATTTTAAACTTAATACATTATGTAGATAGTCCGAGATTCCTCTGAAGTCAAACCTCGCTTCTTTTAATGACTAGGGCTCTCATACATCATATTCCAGTCCATTAAGCTAGGAGATTTCGGAATGAATTTGCAGATATTAATTGAGGGTTTCAAATTAATTTTCTGCTGCAAAAACGTTTTGCTTTGGTCACCTTTGAACATGTTGAATAATAGTTTTAAAAATGTTGCTTGTCATTTCTGGTCAGGCAAGATAAAAATAGACATCATAAAGATTTGTTAACTTTTAGTTTTTTATTAGAGGGCATTTTATCAAAATATAAACTGTTTCGAAGATATAGAATTAAACTAAATAAAAATTTCTTGGTTCATGAAATATGTCATGTAAGAGTCGATTTCGAACAGAATATGCAAATTTCCACGTGTTTTTATAGAGTGAGCTCTGATAACCCAGCCAAATGTATTAACGGCCATTTTTGCACTTTTTATAACTTAACTTCTCAACTTAATTACATGTATACATTATATAAAACTATGAAAATTTGAGAAAGATCACTCAGTGGCGGATTTACGGAGCACAGGGGGCACGTGTCCCCCTCTCCTAAGTTAAGGTCACCAAAAAATGCTATATGAAAAATTAAAAAAAACACAAATCGACCTCCTTGATTATGTTTATAATTATCAAATCTTACGAAAGTGATCATTACAAATGATCTCTTGTAGTACATGTAATTGATAATAAATGACAAATAGTTGTGAAAACTAACACGCGTGTAACTTTTTACAACGGGGTAAAATTAATTTTCCATCAACGTGCATTGAAGATTTTCATTTAATTACTTCACAGACGATGGCTTAAACTTTAAAATCTGGTTTCATTTTTATTTAAATATTTGTGAATCAGTATATGTGAAATTTATATAGGTACAATGCATAAATTAATCATGCAAGTATAGCTAGGTTGTTTTTTTTATTTTTAGGTTAGTGTCAGTGCAAAAGGGCATTTAAAACATTTTAAACAAAATGTTTACTTTCATTCTTTTTTCATTTAATATTTCTTTATTTTTGTTTAATATGTTCCGAATTATGAGACGCACAGGCGGGCGCACGGACGGATGCAGATCATTACTAAATTCATCCGTCGCGTTGCAGCAAGGGGCAATAATTATTCGAATGTTGGGTGGATGCCACCCCCTCCCCAAATTCTAGATTCGCCCTTGTCACTTCAAAATGTGAGACTACAAAATAAGAAATGAAACTTACATTAAAAAGTGACTATTATAAGTTTAACTACGAAGTTACCAAGTGAGACCTTTGAATATGACATGTATGAGCTGGATATGAATCTATGACAATATTTTACGATCTAAAATTCGGGCCTCTGATAAGGCAACTCCAAGTTAATATTTTCTGTTGATCAGATTAAGGCATTCAAACATCTGTGGGTGAAAAAAAATCTAAAACTGCATCCGTATTATAATCGTTCGCATATCGGAATTACAAACTGTAACATACGTACATGTTCGTAGTATGCATTAATTAAGTCCATTTCCGTTCTTACGCTTTTATTTCATTTAAAAATGATCATGATAACGATAATATTCTTTGATACCAATTTCGATGCACAAGAACGACTTTTTACGCATAAAATGTCATTTTCCTTTTCTATATATATATCAAAGCCAAAGTTTGATTCACTATGTTTGGCTTTCTTCAACTAAAGAGTAATCAGAATTTCTTACTATGTAAGGATCGGTGTATCGTAAAAATCGCAAGTTCCGTAAAAAATGCAAGCACGCATGTGCAAATATTTAAAGCACTTCCTGTGTAAAAATTGGAAGTTTCACTTTCACAAACCGTTTCCGTTATATTAACAATTGATAGGAAAATATACTTTTAACCAACATTTGAGCAAATAACTCAAGATAAATTCCCGAATGTTTAATAACTTGAGGACAAAATTTTGAAAAATTGTGGTTTTATATGTAATTTATAGGAAAATTTCTAAGCGGGAACTCATTTATGTCAGGGATCATATAATACTATCCTGTTTATGTGTACTGACTGTATAGATGTAATTTAAAAGAATTGTAGATTATCAGGGCTTTTATAAACATGAATAAAATACTGATGATAGCTATGTCTTATAGTGGTCAAAATAGAATTTAATATGTTAATTGATTGTACTGTAGTTGTTTACTTGGCCAAAATAAGGCATGTACGGCTATTATTTCACACATAAATTGATTAATGGTAATTAAATTATCAGACACAGAAATAAAAATATATCAAGTGATATCAATAATAGGATAAACTTAAAAAAACATTTTTTCCTTTCCCCTTTATTAATACATAGTGTGGTATAATAATTACTTTTTGTAGTATTTCATGCCTTTTAGGCCTTTTACTATATGTTGCTGAGCAATTCAGTATTGCATTTTCATTGTGGCTTTGAGCAAAGTTATTATTTTTCTTCTTGTAGATTTATTCACGACTTTTCATAGAATGTTATAAATCTAGACCTATTTTAATTCTACCATATTCCATACACCTGTTAATTTACCACTTGGCTTATCTTTAATTTTGCAGATCCCTCGGACAGCGCCAACAGTCCCCCCCCCCCCCTCCCCCAAAACAAAACAAAAATCCCAAAAAATCTTGGAATTTGAGCTGTTCATCACAAATTTGTAGGCTTATGACTTCCAATGTTATATCGAAAACGGATTGTGGCAGCTTTAAAAAAAAAAAAACCAACAAAACAACGCCGCGATCCTGAGCGCCGATGTTTTTTGTTTTTCAAAGCTGCCACAAGCATATTTATAATTTATTTCATTCATTCATAAGTTAAGTAAGTACTAATTCATTCAAAATTGTGTAAACGGTTTGTAGTCCTTTGTATATATGTTAAAATTAACAGAATAGTTTGTGTTTCTAACTAGCTTGTGAATTTTACGACGACTTGCGAAATTTACAGTAAACAGCATAAAATTCGAAAGACAAACCGGAAACCGGAAACGGAACTACCATTTTTTACGGACTTGTAAATTCCCCGGTAAGGAAAGTGTTGGGGGGAGGGGGAAGGTAACTTGCAGCAGTTTTGATTGTAGAAAATACCACAATACAGATTCCTATTTCCATGATCTTTGTTGTCAAGAAGTTCATATCTTGTCTATTCGTAAACTTTTCCTCATTCGTGGACGATCGAGGCATATTTTATTTTTTTTTTATAATTTTATATTTTCTTTATTTAATTGTTGTTGATTTTGTTATTGTCTTTTGTGAAGGTTTATTTTTTCGCGGCAATCGGCCAAGATACATCGTACATCAAGAAGAGGGCTTCGTAGAAATACCTCGAAGCACCTTAATCTCGCTGGTTGGAAGAAAAAAATCTAAAGACATGATGGTGAGAGAAATGAAGAAAAGGTCATAAAATGAAAATCAAAATGCAAAAAAAAAAACCCATGAATTTAAAATCTCATTATTATTAGATTCATACATAAATATTTTTTATCGGCACGTGTCAGAGTGATCAATAAGTCCCGTGTTAATTACCTTATCACATGTTTATTGTGTTTAATCATCCAGAACAAATTCTGAAGTGATAATCTGGCATAAACGGGCGGGATAGCTAGTTAGGATGATATCAAGATTTTATATATTTTATCTAAAAACATGTAGTACTGGTAATCTTGATTTAAAAAAAAAACAAGACGGATAAACAATTATATATTTTTTTTTTAAATATGAATTAAAATGTAGTAAATGTAAATTTTATTTGTAAATCCGTTATTATGTAATTTTCGTTTATCTCCATTTTATTACATTTCCTTTATTCATTTGCTTTTTTGTTGTTTTTGTTTTTTGTTTTCATTTTTATTTTATTTTATTTTTTTATTGGAAAGGGGGGGGGGGTGGTAAATTTGACCGAGATAAATTGGTTTAAATTTCCACAATTTTTTGTGAAATACTAGTTTTACTTTTCCGCAGAAAAGAATATGTTGTGTCTGCAAAAAATACATACTACTTTTCTGCAATTTACCCGGTCAACAAAAGTAAGAAAAAAATTAGTAAAGTAATATGGGTGCGCTACTTCCCAATTTTATTCCTGTCACCCAAGTAGCTTTGCTCTAATGAGTATTTTACAAAAAAAAATTACACGAAAACATTATCAAAATCCGATTTGCCAAAGTTTCACCGTTTCACAAACTTAACAAACAGACTATTTTTTAAAGTTGTTCGGCGACATTCGGATTTACATTTCAAGCTGCATAAGAAGCTTTGTTGAATGTTCTTCAAGCACCTTTTGAATAATTTAAAGAATCTGGACTTTGTGGATTGTTTTATTGTGGAGTATCCGAAAATGCTTTATTTCCACTATCCAATATATGATTCATGTTAAACTTTTAACTGTATGTTTGAGGAAGAACGGACATGGATTGCCGTTATAAATCACAAGCCCCAGAGTAATTCATGAGTAGTTATGTCCAGCGTACAATATCATGTCAGAATATCAACAAATAAATTAACAGAAAGGTAACTAAGATTCCCAACTTGGGACACGAGCATAAAATGGTTAAGCAGTTAAATCTAAGAGCCCCCTTTTTTTTTGTAAATATGGTCAAGGAAACCAAAAGAAAAGTATCATAACACACTATATATAAAAGTCGATCCGACATGCTTCAAACTCCAATGGTGACACCAAATTATGGAAATATTTATTAAACCATTTTTATTGTAGGATATCGATAGTGAAAAACTATCGCCATAACAAAACTTTGCTATGAAGCCATCCATTCTAGAATAATGTACTAAATGTTTAAAAACCTGGCTTGTTCTTTTGGAAACCTTCCAAAAACAAACAGACTTAACCACCATAGAATTAAAATCCAAATACAACACAATAAGGCATGTTAGCTTAGGGGCCGGTCAATATTTATAGGGGGCGGGGGGGGGGGGCTTGAGAAATATTGGGGGTAAAAATGTTTGAAATAAAATTGGGGGGGGGTCAAGATTTATAAATAAATTTTTTTTTAACGCAATATTTTTTTTGAGAGGATAAAAAGTTCTGAGAAGTTCAGTCACTTTATCTGTCTGTAGTGATGGTTATCAAGGGTAATTAACATGTTTTGCTTGTGACATTCAACACAGCTGGTCATAAGTAGTGGTCTTTCAAAAATCTTATCTCCATCTGTGTATGGTACAAACTTTATTATCTTTTACAGTGCTTATCATTGTACCACATTGTTTATACACATTTATACACATTGTTTCTGAAAAAATGGATAAAAACATTGATTTTTTTAAAGTAAAACAATTGCAGTATTTTTTAAAAGCTAGAAGGATCATACAATAATCAAACTGGGGAAATTAAAAATTTGACCAATGACGAAAAATCGAAAAAAAATTATTACCTTCTGTTTCAATGTTTTAATAAAAATGATCCGAGAACAAATATGTAATATTAAAGATAACTTACTGATGAAAATAATAATTACATACTTTCAATCAGCTGAATTATTGATTAATTGGCTTTGCAAGTTAGATAAAATACAACTTTTTTTCAGGATCTGGTTCAGAAAATGTCTCAGGTTTAGAGAAATAATTTCTTACACAATTTTAAATACTTTCATCCTCTTGATAGAATGTTTGACATTTTTCTGGATCTTCTGATTATATCTTTTACTAAAACTAATATAATTGATAGGAATTATAAGATGGTAACTATTAAATCCTCTATCTGCCATTATATGTCACCCCCCCCCCCCCCCCCCCCCCCCCCCCCCTCCTCCTCCTCTCTCTCTCTCTCTCTCTCGTGTCTACAAATTTGATTTGCCTGGTCTAAAGTAATAGCCCCAATTGCCATTATATCTTTTAATAATATTAAATTATGGAAAATTGTAAGGAATTATGTTTATCAAAATGTTGATTTATCAATACAAACTTGTTATAGTAAACGTTTGTATTGATAAATCGAAATTTTAATATAACAATTATAAGATGGCAACTATTAATTCTTCTATCTGCTATAATATGCCTCCCCTAATTGTTTTTATTTTATACAATAGTAATTAATCAACACATACGCAGTCACTTCTAAATAATCATACCACAGGCTTATCAGGAAGGTCATGACCTCGTATTTAGCAAGAGATGATAACAAGTAATAGCCTTTCTCCCTTTCTTGGCGCATTTGAAAATAAATAAATAAAGTATTATACACACTCTTTCGGGTTTAAATTATTACTTTTTGGAGTCAACTTGTATATTTTCATGACATAATATCCTGCAAAGTAATTTTAATCATTAAATTTCAGTATAAATTCTCGCTTGTTATAGTCAATGTAACAGTTGTTTTTAAATTACAAAATTAATTGATCATCGCAAGGTTTAAAATTTTACTAATTTTTTTATGCCACGCACTGAACATGCTGAATTGACCATCTTTTTAATCGGCAAAATTTCCAGTAATATGTTAAAATGTGTGAATCTTCCGTAAAAATTGAGACCTGCTGGAGTGATAATAAATTGTATAAGAGAAAGAAATTGAATAAATTCATCTGACATCTCTCCTTTTCGAATCATCTAATCGACAGACAGACTGACTTTTTTCTTTTAAAGTTCTGTCGTATAGGAACTGGTTTTTTTCATCTCGGTTTCAAACATTTTCCAATGCACAAATCAGTTTCCATGGATATTTTGCTATTTTAATACTTGGTGGAGAGAAGGAATAGTTATATATATATTATATCTGCGATTACAAGTTTCAAGGTGAATAACATCAATTCGGCTTTATGGAGAAAACAGATAAGTAGGGCCACTTTCCCCAGTATTTGTTTCACTCTTAAACATTGATTCTTAGTCTGAAATATTTTATCCTTTTTATCTTAATCGGTTGTAAGCAATGCACCTTATAAGAAAAAAATTTACCCGCAAAGGTCGTGTGTATATATGGGCGATTTGGGTAAATTTGTATCATTTTTGGAATATTGCGAAGAAGGAATTTCAGACCCAAAATCATTCTATTGTCATATAAAAAGAGATTCATAAACTCATTTACACCAAAAACAAGTTTTGGTTCTGAGTGTCCTTCACGTGGAAAAATTGTATTCAAGAAGTTAATTTCGCAAATTTGTGTTAAAAATGTCTCCCATGTTTAGGTAAGAAGATTTTTTTTAGTAACTTATATGTTAGTTATTACATGTATTAGCATATCTTAAGGGAATACATACTAGGCTATGCCTACAGAAATTTTTATAGGCCTCAGACGGCTTATTGAAAATGGCCCTAGAAGTGAAATAAATATGGCGAAAAAGGCCCTACTACTTTTAAACGTAATCAGCAATATTAGATTTCATTAAACTGATGACGCGCGTAATATCGTTTAACCACCAACGGTTTAATAAATTTTTAGCATGATATTAATAATAATAAACTCACCTAAATGTTGACAGAATATGAAATACTTAACAAATACATAAAATGTTTAGTTTAGTATGATTTGAGCTATTTATTTTAAAATGTAAAAATTTTTGATACATTTTGTAGACTCTGGACTAAATAAGTCACAGGTACATGCACTAAAGATGAAAGTTTTCAAATATTAATATTCCCAAATATACGTCAAAACATCTTTTATCCCTTTTAAAATGCCTCATAATTTTTTACCTCCAAAAGATACGTTGTGCGTCTGAAGTTTTATCCCAAAGATCTCCAAAATTAGTAAATTTGTAAGCCCTCCAAAAAAGAAGTAAAGTATGCCCTACGGACTGGTATACCTTGAGAGTTGTTCACCCCCATACAGAAATAGTCGTCACAGTTCATGTAGTTCAGATTACGATAAATATATAAAACCGAATTTAGTAAGGGCAGATTTATGGTTGCTGAAAAGCTTGTTAGAAAAACCTGCAACATTGGCGGATTTATAGGATGAAACCCCCCCCCCCCCCCCCTCCTTGAGGTAACAAAAAAATGTGTGCTAAAATTACTAGAAACACAGCTTCACATTGTTGAAAATCTTCATATTTATCCAACGAAAATTTTAAGAAAGTGACCATAACATATGCAATGATCTTTTGTAATGGTTGATTGAAAAATAAATGTGAAAATTAACATGTATGTAACTTTTTACAAATCTGATAATAAAAAAGACGAAGAGTTAATTGGATGGAGATGTATCGCAGCGAAGAAAGTAAAATTAATTTTTCCATCAGTGCCCGTTGAAGATTTGCAAGTACATGTATTTAATGACTCGCACACCCTTCATATACAATGACTTACACATTGATTCATATATAAACACAAGATTATTTAAAATTGTCTGTCTTTTTAAAACCAACTATTTGAAATTCATTAATTAAACATATCTGGGTAATTAAACTAGATAAGATGTTGTACCTTGAAAGAAAGTCTTTAAATCTTCATTAACTAGAAACACATGAGAAGATTAAATTGGAAATTTTGCCCCCCCTCCCTCCCACAGGTGTGCATATATATTTCATTTTTAGAAAATTTCAAATTTTCAAATTTTTTTTTGTAAAAATTGACATTTTTGAAAGAAGGGGGGTTCAAAACTTCTATCCTCAACTACTTCATAACCGCCCAAAGCAATTTAATAACCTTAATGCAAAGGTTAAAGAAAATTAAAAAAAAAAAAATTGTAAAAATTGACATTTTTGCAAAAAAAGGGGGGGGGGGGGGCAAAACTTCTATCCTCAACTACTCCATATCCGCTCAAAGGAATTTGATTAAACTTTCTCTGTGCATTAACCTTAATGCACAGGTGTGCATATATATTTCATTTTTAGAAAATTTTAATTTTTTTTTCTGAAAATTGACATTTTTGAAAAAAAAGGGGGGGGGGTCAAAACTTCTATCCTCAACTTCTCCATAAACCGCTCAAAGGAATTTGATGAAACTTTCTCTGTGCATTAACCTTAATGCACAGGTGTGCATATATATTTTATTTTTAAAAATTTTAAATTTTTTGGGGTAAAAATTGACATTTTTGAAAAAAAAGGGTAGGTTCAAAACTTCTATCCTCAACTACTCCATAACGGCTCAGAGCAATTTGATGAAACCTTCTCTCTGCATTAACGTTAATGCAAAGGTGTGCATATATATTTCATTTTTAGAAAATTTTAATTTTTTTTCTAAAAATTGACATTTTTGAAAAAAGGGGGGGGGTCAAAACTTCTATCCTCAACTTCTCCATAACCGCTCAAAGGAATTTGATGAAACTTTCTCTGTGCATTAACCTTAATGCACAGGTGTGCATATATATTTTATTTTTAAAAATTTTAAATTTTTTTGGGTAAAAATTGACATTTTTGAAAAAAAAGGGGGGGGGGTCAAAACTTCTATCCTCAACTAATCCATAACGGCTCAGAGCAATTTGATGAAACCTTCTCCCTGCATTAACGTTAATGCAAAGGTGTGCATATATAATTCATTTTTAGAAAATTTTAATATCTTTTGTAAAAATTGACGTCCGCATGGAAGACTCACACATTTTTTTTTATAATTCTACAGAGAATTCGTATTTATTTCAGTAAGTATTAAGGCAAATCATTCAGTCGGATGAATAAAATTTCAAATATTATTAGAAGTTTTAGGACAAAATCTTCATATTTTATTCTCACATTTCTATGTGTTTGGGACAGTCATATTCCGTGTGAGACACCGGTGTGAGATTCATGCATCTCACATCACATGACCTACCTTGACGTAACAATGCAAAAAACATCACGTCACAATGCTAGAACGTCAGAAAACACACAACTTCGCACAAATGGTACGACAACGTCGAAATTAACATCGCTTCAATTTGAAAATCCCTGAAGCTCAACCTAAAAGATATCTTTTTAAAGTTTTGTACCTTTGGTACAAAACCAAAACGCATACGATCTTTTCAAATATGTAACTTATTTTGCACTAGGTTGTCTAGTTTAATGATTTGCCATATTGCATAAAAAATTCTCGAAATATTAACATATTTAAGGAACATTGTTTTAAATATTTCCTTAATGGAGTTTAAGGAAAATGTACTATATCTTAATTATATACGTTTATTATATACTGTTTATAATTTGTTGATTATTATTATGTGAATGTGTATTGTATGAATGTGTATGATTTTGTTAATGGATGTTTGGAGGGCCTCAATGAAAATTAGATTAAGTCTAATTGAGTAACCCTCGATAAATAAAGAATTTACTTACTTACTTACTTACTTACTTACTTACTTAATAGAGCACATTTTCGTGTCATGGCGGCCATGTTTATTTTTTTAAATATTCGACCGAGAAATGTGAGAAAAATAATCAGTCATGGTAAAAAATGTGAGACTGGACAATTCCACCCTCGGGTTCACATTTTCTTTCATCAGAAACTCGGCAAGCCTCGTTTCTGACTGGAAAATGTGAACCCTCTGGTGGAATTGTCCTATCTCACATCTTAGACCATGACTGATTATTATATTCTCACATTTCTATGTGTTTGGGACAGTCATATTCCGTGTGAGACACCGGTGTGAGATTCATGCATCTCACATCACATGACCTATCTTGACGTAACAATGCAAAAAACATCACGTCACAATGCTAGAACGTCAGAAAACACACAACTTCGCACAAATGGTACGACAACGTCGAAATTAACATCGCTTCAATTTGAAAATCCCTGAAGCTCAACCTAAAAGATATCTTTTTAAAGTTTTGTACCTTTGGTACAAAACCATAACGCATACGATCTTTTCAAATATGTAACTTATTTTGCACTAGGGTGTCTAGTTTAATAGAACGTATTTTCGTGTCATGGCAGCCATGTTTATTTCTTTAAATATTCGGCCGAGAAATGTGAGAAAAATAATCAGTCATGGTAAAAAATGTGAGACTGGACAATTCCACCCTCGGGTTCACATTTTCTATCATCAGAAACTCGGCAAGCCTCGTTTCTGACTGGAAAATGTGAACCCTCGGGTGGAATTGTCCCATCTCACATCTTAGACCATGACTGATTATTATAGTCTACCATAATGACGATACGCACGGTTTTATAAATTACATAAGTGTAAATGTATGGCTCAGCATTTGGTAATGTTATTTGATGAAATAGTTTCCTAGTGTATTAGATACATTGTTGATAAATTTATAAGAACAAATATTGCCTACGAAATATATTATAAATTAGAGCACAGCGGATTTTGCAGCGGACTACAATATAACTTGCTTAGAACGCTCACACTTATGAAATTATATACCATCATTCTTGGATTTTTTAGCTTGAGCAGAACAATTTGAATATTAAATATTATTTGTTGCTATACATGCTGTTGCATACCCAACGATAACGTTTAATAAATAAATTGTTTTCTCTACGTGTAAAGTTATTTACCTTGTTATCCGCACTGACAAGCGGATTCAATGTTACCATATATTTTATTTTCGAACAAATCCAGAAAAAAAAACAATAATTTAGATAATTGTACTCCTTTTTTAATATAAAATACGCTATTTTCAGCACATTCGGCAATTTCGCGGCAGCCAGTTTTTATTGATAGAGTAAGCCGGAGTACCTAATAGTCATAACGAACTACCTAGACCACTCGGCCACCGAGGCCCCTATATAAAAGGTAAAAAATGGTAAAATGGTAAAAAATAAGAAAATGAAAGAAAGTAACTGGTCTGCAAAGGAAATAGTTTAGGTAACTATATCTGCAACGCTTAAACGAACGCCGTCATGACGTTACCTAAAAATTGCCCACAATTGGTGCCTTTATGTAATTTTCAACAGTCGAACATGGGAACACACAGATATTTTTTTTTAAATCATCAGAGCTTTCGTGTATGTAGCAATATAATATTACTTTTTCACGAAACTGAAGGATTTACACAATGCTTTTTATGGACTTTTACTTCGAAAAATCAGAAAACTGTAGGATACTTTCAATTAGTTCGATTTGACCTTAACATAGATTCTTCGAAAAATTAATGTAGAATCTTCAATCTTAGAACTCGTTTTCACTCAGAAACATCTCACACATCAAAGACTTCAATGTAAGAAAAATTCAGTCTGACCACTTTAATTCAATGGACCATAACGGCATTATAATTACCAACCTAATAGATCTACTGGGATTTAACAGTCCATTCTCGACTGATCTGTTCAGTAATAAATGGATTGTGTCCGTTGTTTGATAAAAAGGACATCTATCTCTAAAACCGTTTAAATTGCAAATTGTACCAAATTATACCACAGATGAAATCATTTCACAATCCCAAACTGTCCCGAGTGCACTAATAAGTCCTGACTTTGACATTTGCTTATTAACATGTGTTTTTTTTTTTTTAAATTCGATTGTAAGAAAATTTGGAACTGAGAAAACCTATTCTAAAATATTTTTACAAAAAATCCCATTATTTACTACATGGAAACAGAGGAAAGATTTTAAACCCATCAACACCCAATGATATAGAAATTTTGATTTATTTTGTATTTCAGTCAATAGAACTGAGGAAGGGAGGATGTAAAGCTATTTTCATATCATGTATTTGTTCGTTGAATTTGTCATGAGATGAATTTGTATTGATATAACCCGCTTAGTTTTATATGTTTGCAAAAAGTTTTAGCTGAACTGAATTGAGTTTAAATCAAAATAAATTACACCATACTTATTGTAGTTAAAAAAATCTTTATAATATTCTAAAAATAGTGGCAGATCAAGGAAGTGTACTATTTTAAAATCTTTTATTTTTTAGTATAAAAACAAACAATAAAACATTTTTTAAAAATCAAGAACATTATGAAATATGAAAATAGGTGTTAATTTGAAGAAGAAAAATAACTAAAAAAATATAAACATGATGTACAGTACGCCACTTTTTATCCTGAAAGGCAAATAGGCATGTCACTGTCATTTATATTTGGTGGCAAACATTTAATACATTTACTGTACGCAAGTTAATTGGAAGTCACGTCTCACATGGGTCGTAAATTACGGTAAGGCACCGAGTTTTTAGTTGAACCTTCAAGATGTGTGTACAGAGTAGATCTAGAAGGGCGTTCTTAACTTACAATATCCAATGGATGTTCTAATAAAAATTCAATCCTTATAATATTTTGCTACATTATTTCAACTAAAGATTAATCCAATACTTCATGCTGCATAAAATTAATAAAAAAACTCTCTTCTCGGAAAAAAACTACTTTGCTAGAAGTGTGAAAAAAAAAAATAAATTGATTTTATCCAGAAAAAAATATATTATCAAGCACAAAAATCCCAACCCCTCCCCCCACCCCCCCCCCCCCCCAAAAAAAAATAAAATTTACAAACCTACTGACAAATCTTTAAAACAAAATATCAATACGTATTCTCTTATCACATGTGTTACGTATTTTATATTGTTGAAAAAAATATTTACAGCCAAATTTTCCCTTATTTTGTATAATCTTATGCAACTATCAATTGTACACCTTCTCATCGATCTTTCAAAGGTTAACTTCCCCCGCCAAATCAACTGGGGCATCTTGAAGGTAACAAACGTTTTAAATAATTTTAAAATTGGTAGTAATATCGACTAATGTCACCAAAGATTGCAGTATAAAGACAATAACAGTGCGCTGGCGACATAATATTCGATATACAAATTGAATGAACACAATCGTGTAAAATTTGTATTTCTGTCAAATTTGAATATTTTGACGTCCTCAGATGGTGATCGATCCATGTATCTATGGGATTTGTGTGATCTCTAAAAATCTGTTCCCTTCTAATGGATCATACGGTAACAATAAAGGTAGACACTGATGAGTAACAATTATCATTCATTAAATGCATTAATTTCATGCGTGTCGTAGTAAATATTTGGTAAATCTATATATAGACTGAGGAGATAAACTTACGATAGCCTATTGTTACAAATTTATCTTATTTTATAAGTTTTAAACTTTACCACATATTAAATGTGCCTATACGCCTAAACCAAAAGTATGAATAAGCCAAGATACAAAGTTTTAATATAAATCAAATATTCACAGAGAATATAAAAGGGGTAATTGGATATTTTGTTCAAAATGCATGCCCCTTTTGTATGAATGAAGTTTTATTATTTAATTGGTTTTGAAACGACTGAAGTCACCCACTTTTTATTTTAGAGTTACCCGCTATTTATTTTAGAGTTAAGTCAAATCTTAACGGGCAGGGTTTCAATAAAATAAGATTTTGCTAAGCAAATTCTTAACTTGACTCGTTTTATGCATACCAATCAAGTAATGTTGGCGGAGTTTACTTAACTAAGTGATTTCTTAGCAAAACCACATCCTTTAATTATATTTTGCCATACTCATACTACCAAGAAATAATAGGGAGTAGACACCCCCCTTTCCATCCGGGGACAATTACGCACTCGATAAATTATGCGAGACGTTAACTTACTGCATCCGTGAATAAAATCTTTAAATAAAAGCAAATTTTAACATGCAATAAGGAAGTTATCTAGATGTTTATTTTTTAAATTAGTAGTCATTGTTTACCAAATGAAATATTTTGTACATCCATGAGAAGGAGCAAAACTAGGCCTTCATCCTAACATGCCTACGGAACTACTTTTTACGCTGATCCCTGCATTAAGCTCCAATGCTTATCTGCAAAGAAACTCTGAGGAAATATTACTTCATTTACCATAAAACAGTATTTAAAGCATACATTTACATGTATACAAAACTTTCAAATGCAACAAAATAAAAGCAAAATACCATATATATGTATAAAAGTCGTAAATGAGATCTGTGAGTTTCCTGTACATAAAAGTACACAAATATCTGATTAATAGCTTGTTTATTTGTTTAGTTGGGATTTTACGCCATTTTCAGCACATTTAGCTATTTCGCGGCGGCCAGTATTTATTGGTGGAGGAAGCCTGAGTACCCGGAGAGAACCATCGACCTCTGGTAGAAAAATTGGCAATCCATGTCAATTGAGATCGGAGTCGAACACACCCCGCCACATGTGAGATTCGAAGTTGACAGGCTAATATGACGAACTACCTGGACTACTCGGCCACCGAAGCTACCGAGGTCTGCGAGCCTCCCCCCCCCCCCCAATTGATTAATTGAGAATCTTAAATAAAATAACTCGATCGAAAAATTTAAAAAAGCAGAATGGAGTACAAAATGTTATATGAACTGAACTTTTAAATCATTGAATGTATGATAGTTTACGCTTTAATATGTAGAACAAGATGCCTACAATTGCTTTTACCATTTCCCTTACAGGATCGATTTCCTCCCCCTCAAAATGTGGATTGTAGTTTTTTAAAATGACAAAAAAGATAAATAATAAGATGAAAACCAGTTTATCTGGAAATTTTCAAAGTGAAAACAAAGTGAAAACAAAAATGTATTGTGTCATTACTAAATTAAGCAAAATGATGATATGACATATAATGAAAAATATTTGAGCATTTAAAAAAATAATAATAAAATCGTACAAACAATATTAAAATAAGGATATTGTGAAATGGATAGAAAACATTTTTTTTTTATCTTTTTCTAAGAATTTAGAATTTTTATAATATTCGAAAATATTCTAGATTTAAGCTTATGTAACTAAAAATAAAATATAACAAAGGAGCTTTTTAATTTTTTTTTGTCCAAAGAAATACAACCTTCAAAGATATTTTTGCCCAATTTTCAGAAAAAAAATAGGTTTCAGTAATTGTTTTGGAATTTTTTGGTTGGTAAAATCAAATAAATTTCCAGGCTTTGTCGAGGTCGACGAACAACTTACGGTCTTCAGTAGAAAAAATGTATAAGGAAGACGGAGTTATCTTCCTTCTTTCCGATTTTCCTGTCAAGCTACTTGCACACGTCAGAATGCAATTAAATGTACACGACAGTTACCATCTTCAGATGCCGTGAACCCTCTCTTATAGGTCGTGAACCTACACCAAAATTTTCTGATTAACGCAAAAATGTGTAAAGATTGCGTAAAAATTATGAGAGAGGTTGAAAAAAAACCGATTTAAGACAGTGCAAAGAATTAAAGTCAGACTAAAAAATGTTGATTTTTCGTCAAAAACATGGAATAAAATCTATAAACCACTTACTCATGGTGTAAGTCCAAGAGTTTGTAATAGCGCAAGTGACCTCCGAAGTCTTGACTATCAATATTTCTTATTGGAGGCAATAGTAACGTGACAATTTTGAAATATCTTTACATCGGCGAAAATCGACGAAATTTTTTCTGACGTATATACGTAGGTGAGTTCTGATTTTTTTGCATCAGAACAATTCTGACTCAAACAAGTCGATCCCCTGACTGTATGTTGTAATTTATTCTTATATTTTCCCTAAAAAATATTGTATTTTCACGTGTTTCTCTTGAACTCTGATAACATCAATATCTACATATTAAATGGATGAACATGATCGGTTTATTTATAAAGATTTTTCATTTATTGACTGCAAAAGTCTCCATTTACTGAAACATCTGACCAATTTCGTTATTTACCTTATTTGGAATCAAAGGAAACGAAATGTGTTGTGTCCATATATATAAATGTACTGTTGACCTGTTAAAACCGCTAACCCTTTCGCCTTTAAATATCCTGTATATTAACGGAACTTTAACACAATAGTTATTCAAATAATTAATTCCGTTTTTTATACTTCCTTAATCCTTCAATATTTCCTCGTTTTGTTCGATTTTTGTTGTATATATTTTTACTAAAATCAATTCAAAATAATAAGTAAACAAACCACATACACTATGTCATGTTACGTGAATTTTCTTATTCTATTAGTACGAAAATATATGTACCGTGTGAAAGTAACGATCATGAAGCTAACATATTTATGGAACTCTGTTGATCTGACAGTGTTGTGCAATGTCCTTTAACACTTACAGATTTACATCTAAATCTGATCGCAGTCTCTTTCACACATATGGTGCATTATATATTCAAATAGAATATCAAAATCTTGAAATTTAAATGAAAAACGTCAACGACAAATAACTGTGTCGTGCATTGACACTGTATTTGAGTAATTTTAATACATGTAGGTGTAACAATATAGTTCTTTTGATAAATTGTTACATAAGTGCACCAGGTTTGGATTGCGTTAAGCTTTACAGCCTAACTGATCTACAGTTGACGAGTGAACACATTATAGTTATTATCTGTATTCGTGCTAATCATTTTTGTTGTTGAATACTTCATATTTAACGGGGTTTTATAAATCATTACATTGTGTTATCTATAACATTTTTGTGCTTTACCAATGCCCCTACACAAAAATTAGAATGTGTCATTATTTAACGACAGCACGTCATCTATGTAACTTAAAGTGAAATAAAAGGATTGGAATAGTTTCTTTTTTGCTTTCACGTAGTAGCCCTTGGATGAAGTCCACTACATATGAGTACAGAAACAGATCGGCAAGGAGAGGAGCACAGTTGTTCCCATTGGAATGCCGATTGTTTGTTGAAAAAGTCGACCATCAAATTAAACAAGTATATTGTCTGAGAAAATCTAACATGTTTGTAATTTTTATCTTTATAACAATTTTTGTCAAGATCAGAGTGGTTCTTCACGAAATTAGCCCTTTCTCTACAAATTTATAACCGTGTGTGCCATTCGTCTTGAAAAAACATTGATGAACTAGTTGTTTCAATCGATATTGTAATTGAGAATGTGGTATAGTAGTGTAGAGTGTAGAGAAGTCGAATGTTTATTATACTGTTGCATGTAGCCAAAGATTTTGATATTGTAGTACATTTTTGAGTTTTTCTGAATCCACATCTGATTGACACCACCGGTGGAGTATGATGTTTCAGTAATTCTGAAGGCCCTCTTTAATACATGTCAATATGAATGTTAAAAATCTTTGAAAAAGGTTTTCAAAGCAATTAGCTGCCACAGCAATATACTTTTGTTTAAACGGAATCTTATGCGTTTAGGAATCCAATAAAGAGCAAGAAAGTCCATTTTTGCACCTTTTATTGAAATGCCAAAGGAATGAAGAACCCTCTTGTGGTTACCAAAGACTTCCTGCTTAGTGAGTGTGGTCAGTGTATAGGTTTCCCGTAGTCTTATCTATTCCCATATTGTTTCAAAGACACTCAAAATAATAGTTCTTGCAGACAAAAACGAATTTATTTGGGGCTTTTTCCGCTGGGAAAATTACATATTTGTCATGGAGGCAAGTTAATTTTCAACAACTGTAGTGTCTTTAAAGATGAAAGTAGCTTTAGTGCTCAAAGACCATTGGGGTTTTTAATTCAAACCCATACCATTGACATTCACAACTGTGCAAGTATACCAGCAGGTTCCTGTTCCTTTGAAGACCATTTTCTGGCGTAGTACTCAGCAGAATTCATCAGTTATATAAAATCAATTTCCGATTAATTGGTTGAGGTTCTCGGTTTTTTGGACCTAGAGCTAGTATATTTTTTAGCATTTGATTTTCAAATAGATTAAGATTTCTAGTGATAACATGACCCGCAGGACTATAATTGAATTGCGATGTCAAACGCGAGCAGTCACAGGGTTCAGACTTCAGAATTCTTTTGATAATTGGAGACTTAATTTCTCTAAATATAATATTTCGAGTACGGATTGATTTGATTTTTTGAAAATATATATTTCAATATTGGATTGATAGCATAGTAGACACACATGATTAGTTATGCTTGAGGCAGTCGATTTATGTTTAGTGACCTTGACATCTTAATGGAGGTCTAAGGGGTTAATAGATGGAATATAAAACATTAAGGATAATGGGTAAGCGTCATTGCAAAATCATGCGAAAAGCTTCAAAACTGTTAAAGACTACATTTCATGATTGTTGTAAGACTTTAAAAAACTAGTCGAAGTAGCCCCGTAGCATATCCCTGCGCTACTCTGGTGTTTTTGAAATCCATACAATCCAAACCAGTGCTTTTGCTACAGTGATTCCAAATATATATGGTTGCTAAGTAGAAAACACTAATAAAATAGTCTTCAGGATATTTACTAAAATTGGAATCACATACGCAGCGATGTTAAGGCAACTGTTTTTTTTTCATTTCATAATATTGGGTCTATTCTATTTAAGTAAGGAATACTCTTCATATTTATCATATGAGTGTTATCGTAACCACTATGATAATGACAATGACAAGAGGTACCTAACTGGTAATTATTTCAGTCACGTGATTGCTCATTTGCATGCTACAGCGAATTACCAACAACGGACCGGGTGTACAAATATTTCGCAAAAGTGCAAGGGCGTAGGGGTGTCAGCTATTAACAAGAATATATACAATATATTCTATAGGACCGCGCCTTTCTGAAAAGTGCTGCTACTTTGTCTGTATTTGTCTATTGTTTATACAATTTGCCATGAAGTACTCCAATGCGTCAAAAAAGCACGATTTTTCATCTTTAAATGCAGTTTTCTCAAAAACTAATACAAACCAGAAAAAGTAGCAGCACTTTTCTATTACCGCAGATATAGCAGATTTCACACATATTTATGTCTATAATGTCTGTTCAGCGTATGCCCATGCACTATTTCGTTCCGGATTTAAAGCGCAACGAGGACGATGGATTTCTAAGAGCGGACCGATGACCAAAAAGATATCCGGAATTACTATTTCCATCTTTGTAGTCGGCAACCAGTTATATAAACTTTAGAAGCGCAAATATTATGAACATATTTTTAATATTGTATTGTTACCATATTAAATAAATAAACATTAATACTCTATTTGGTTCTCTGGGAAAATCAATTTATATTCGGTTTAGGTTTACTGAAACTCAACACAAGAAATGTAGGGGGATGCACAATGGGATCTGGATAAATTATACATTCAGCATTTCACATATCATACCAGTATAGTAGATTTTTTTCACAGGATTACAAACCACCAGGTTTCAGAATGATCAGATTTAATATTTTGGATCCAGCAAAATGTATACAAAACCCCACATGTTTATGTATTTATACCAACCCAGTAGGACCATATGCCAGAATGTTACAAATAAATTTTTATTTTCATTTTCAAATAAAATATTTGCTTTCATTTGTTGAAATTTCCCAAAATTTGACAAGGAATTAAAATTTTAAAGTTCAGAGATTATTTTTTTACTTCAGACTGCCAAATTTCATTGCAGATATCTTCTGAAACCAGAGTCTGGATGCAAAGTTTATATGCTTTAAAATTGTGGACTACCGGTAATTAATCACTACTTGGGAGAAAAACTACCTTCTTTGCTTAGGAATAGATGTAACTTCTACCTTTAAAAATGTATGAGCCATATTAACTGTTCTGGGTCAATGTGTACATAATAAAAGGGTATACGCGTTTCACAGGAGTACATGATCATGGCAAAGCGGCCAATTCATGCAGAATTGAATCTGCACCACTTACCATCAACATGACCTTTTATCATCCCCCAATACTCGGAGGGGAGAGTGGGGTGGGTACCTCAGTGATACTAGATACAGGACGTGCAGCAAATTCCGGTCAAGATTTTACAAAACTGGTGGAGATTTCAGATCAGGATTTTTTGACACTGGAGGATTTTGGGTCAGGATTTTAAAAATTTCTGCAGATTTTTATAAAGCACCGAGAATTTAGGTTGACTTTAAATATGTCTCATCATGATAACTGACTTTTATTGTTTTAGCTTTCCTGGATATTTTTGGGTCACAAATTCAATATGTGGATAATTTCGGATAGGGGTTTCAACTTCACCGACGCACCCCTCGGTCATAAAAAGTCCCCCCCCCCCCAGCCCCAATGATACTTGCACAATTGTTGGTTCTTGCTTTACTTGTCAACAGACTGCTTACTCTTCCGGAGCACCTGAGTCTACCCCCCATTTTTTGGTGGGGTCCATGTTGTTCATGTTTTTAGTTTTTGATTGCTATCATTGTTTTGATCTTGTCTTCGTTGTTCTTCGGAGTTTGTCAGTTGTTTCGATTTTCCCCTCCGACGAATATCCCTTTGGTATTTCTTGACTTTACTTGAATGTTTTATCAAAGCCTCAAGTTCACTTACTACAGAGCAAGAAATTTTAAACAAATTCGAGCCACCTCATCTTTAAAAATAGAACTTGAAAAATTACTCAAGACACACGATTTTAATAAATCTATTAATAATAAATATCACAAAGTATGTCAATACTCAATACAAAAATGAAACATCTTTTTGTTTTCTGATATTTGTTTTAAAATAATGACAATCATATCTGTTGGAGGTCCAGTCTCCTATTGTTCATCGCATCAAACTTGGGTCGTCATTATTTCCTTTTTTATTAAACGTTTCTAGAAAAAAAAAAATTTTAAATCATCAAATTTGAGTGGCCATTTCAACACTTTTCTGGTAATTATTTTAAGGATCTATGAATTTTTAAAATTTTTTTGGGGTTTCTTTCTTGAATTGTGAACTGTTGATCTCTTATGAGGACAATGAAAACACTAGATACATTTACAAGTAATCTTCAGGATGTATGTTAAATCGAATGGAATGATGTCTTATTGATGCTTAACTGATATCTTTTAATATTCATCAAGTAGAAAACAATTCCTCACAATAAAGCAAGATGTCTATACAAAATATAAGAAATACACATGTGCAGGATTTTAAAGATATTTTTTTATAAAGAACATCAAAACATATAAACAAAATAAATATATCAATTAAATCTATTGATTTTGTGTATTCTGAATTAAAAACAACTACTTCAATGAACATTTTTCAAACTAAATATAGAAACTTTCATTCAGTTAGTGTTATATAATTATCCAAAACTGATTAATCTTTTTCCGTAATTCAAATAAATCCATTGGTCGCATCCCACTCTGGAACAGAAAATTTTAACTTCACCAAAAAGTATAAAGACCTTTAGACTATCACAAGAAACAACTGCTTAAAGTTTGAAGTACAGCATGACATGTGAAAAATTCCCCCTTTTTTAATGAACAAAGTTGCATAACTCTGAAATTTGAACGAATAAAATTCCATAACCGTCCAAAGTGTGAAAAATTAACAGTTTTTGACGAGTTTTCAACGAATAAAGATCCATGTCATATCGGAATTTATGGAAAAAAAACAAAAGGGAGCTTACATCAATAGATTTAAATAAGTCACCAACGTTCATGAAAATTGGTGAAAGCGTTTTCGAGTTGTTGTCCGAAGTGTGGACGACAGACGGAAACAACGGTATACCACAATACGTCCCGTCTTTTAAGACGGGCGTATAAAAATTAAATAAATTTCCTGTTTTGTTTTGTGGCAATTATAAATGTTGATTTAATTGTCTGACTGTCTATTAGAAACTGTTATAATAATATCATGCAACTTTCTTCCCCCATGTTTTTAAATTTTATTTTAATTTTAAGGAATCAGGAAGGAAACAAACTCTTTTCAATAATTTCCAGTGAAACAAACCTTTTATCTAACTTTGTAATGAAATGAATTTGTTTTACAGAATTGTTTGAGACTGAAACTATTCACACATAAAAAAAATTAACATGTTAGGGGAAACCAAAAATAAATTTTGCCTGGCCTAAAAGAAAACTTTTTTTTTATCCTGCAATGATAATTTTTTTTATTAATTGGGAAAATTCATGAAAATGGCACATTTCTAGCCCATTTTTACAAAGATAATAATACAGGGAAAACATGACTTCATAAGCACTGTGAACAAAATTACAATACAGAGCCCCAGATAACGTGCGTATCAGCTTCATTTACGCATTGAAAAGTGGTAGATAAGCTTCAGAAATATTTTCAGGTCATCAAAGTTACGCTCAGTCCGAAACAACTATACACAGGTTTAGCAAATCCGAAGTATTATTGCTTACATATTTACCTGTAAGCTACATTATTGACATTAAGTTACAAAGAACTTTAATGTAAAATTTTATCAGTCACTCATCAGTTAAATGTAGGTCAAAGTGACCAAAATCAAGCAGTAGTATAACAAAATGCCAGAAATAATGTTACCTTGCATTTTGCCATATCACATTTCTCAGGTTATAAACCTTTTCCTGTTCAGGGTTACACATGACAAAGCTTGAGGCTGTAAAATAATACAAGGTACAAGTTAAATAACTGGATAATAAGTGTAAGATTGTGTTACAACAAACACATTTTCAAAACAATTCTTAATTTAGGTCAAATTACTTTTTTTTATTGTGCTTTCTATTGACATGATAGATGTGAGTTGTCTCCCACGTTTTTATTGGAGGCATATTTCACATGATGCATTGTGAACAACAGTTTTGAATAAAATTCTATAGACTTTTTCCCAAAATAATAAAAAATTGGAAGCAAATTGCCTAATTTGCTAATCATATTTGCTAATTTGCTAATCATTGCACAGTGAGTTTTTATGATTTATTATCTTACTTTATACTTAAACTTTATTTTAGTTGTATAAAAAGATCAGAAATATGAATCTAAAACATATAATTTAATATTAACTAAGGGGAGATTACTCTATTGGAAGCTAGCAAATTTACCTTGAAACTATGTTTTAAAAACAGATTGATATAACCTTTCAAATACCTATAATAATACACCTTTAAATTCTGCACCTAAATCCGTTAGATTAGTCTAAAATCAGCCAATACATGTATTTGGGATTTTGTAAGGGGGAGGGACTGTATTTTATCTCGTTTATGTCACAGTGGAAATTTAACACAAATAAATGTCACATAGTGCAAAAGCTTGAAAAAAAGCCTTTTATTTGATATATATTGTTTTATAAGGGTTTAATATACAACAAATTGGTCAGTTACCAACTTGCTTAACAGAGACCATCAATTCCTGACATAATTTAGGAAACTGAAAACTGTTGGGTGCACATTAAATGAACAATAGTCATTTGTTTTCTTAGGAATATATATGTTCCATACACATTTATGATACATTTTTCTCCAAAATTTGTGATGACTGATGAAGGCTTTCTCCTATTCAATATTTCAGAAAAGGTTAAAGAAATTGTTCCTCATTATGTAAGGAAAGATAACGCATGCATATGGGAGACCACTCCAATATCTGCAAATAGGGAATATATGTATGTAATATACCAATGAAGTACTTTTTTCTAAGTCGATGCTATATGATCGTTGAGTTTGGAACTGCAATGAATGTTTGTGTACAATGTATTCCTATTCAAATTTTCGCCTATTTTCAAAATATCAGATTGAACATATAGGCACATTGTTATTTTCATGCAGTTCTCAGTGAAGGATGTTTATAATTAACTTATATAAAAATACTACATGAAGGTTAAATTGTTATGTTTTGTTCATCATAAATGTAGGTAATAGTGACCCAAGTGTTGCTGAACTGCGTTGAACTATACAACAGGACTGTAGTGGTGAAATATCATTGATATATTACTATAGGTTTCTGAGAAATGAACCTAAATGCAAAACTTAACCAAAGTCACTGAAGCATGAAATGTAGGTCATAGCGATCCAGTGTTGCTGAACTGCGTTTTACAAGAGGACTTTAGTGGTGAAATATCATTGATATATTACTATATGATTCTGAGAAATGGAGCTAAATGCAAACTAAACCTAATTGAAACGTACAGACTGACGGTCAAGGGTAAGTCTATATACCCCAGCGGGGCATAAAAATCTTATTGCTGTGCATCATGCTGACAATCAAATATTATTTTTTAAATATCCAATTAAATCAACTCCAAAAACAATAGCTCTCTAAATTATTTAAAGATTGACTGTAATATTTTCTTTTTCAGTCTACAAGAAAAAATACATATAATGTTATCAGGTTTGTTGCAGATTAATATATATTGTAAAATATCAGCTGGCGGTCATTATATGAGGTTGCACTCCACAAATTAATAGTACCATTTTCTATGTGAAGTGAGATAACAAATATCATGGTCTTGTGCCATCTTCAGAGTAAATAATACCCATATACATTTATATATATTCTGAAAGGCCATTATGTTAGCATTGTTTCAATCATGATAAAATAAATAAAAAATATCCATGGAAACCTAGTTGGCATAGCAACATTTCAAAAAATTTCATAAAAAAAGCTTTAAAAATGTTAAATTTCACTCCACTTCGGCTTACAATTGAGGTCTGATGCAGCGTTTCAATCCAATTGAGACTTACTTTTTCAGATTCTGCATAAAATTCCATTACATATGTGGGAAAAAAAAGATTTACTTTTCCGGCTCTTTTTTCGTAATTTAACTTACCAGTGCAGGTGCTGATTATCACTGTCAAAGTTTTACACACCACATGTCAAGTCACAAGTCCCAGTTTACGACCCCCCCATTACTTGTCAGAAGCAAAATCAGTTAATGTTTTCGTATTTTTTTAAACTAAAATATATCCTCTTTCAGTCAATATTACAATTTTGAGGTTAAGACATTTATTATTTATCTATCATGTAGTCAAACTTTACCAACTCTAATAATTAATAAAATTCTGGGGGTGCATTTCTCTGAAACTAAGATAATTAGTGGAGTGTAACCTGAAGCCTTGTTTGGCAAGTGAGCATAGCAAACGAGCCAAAGGCTTCATATTGTGAGGAGAAGCTGTGTTTTACATTATTACTGGTAACCAATGACCTGAAATACAGTATATATAAATGGACCATTTAATATAATAGGAAGTTCTTGAAAGCTAGCCCTTGTACAGGGCCAATGCTCTGTTTTATGTATAAAACAGAGCATCGGCCTTATATAAACTTCTGCTTCCTGTTCTCCATAGAAATACATAGATCTACGTTTTGTTGCCGCTGAAAAAAAATAACCTGAATGACAATATATTTGCTGTATTTTATTTTATTAAGTAATTGTACTGTAATTTTAAGTCACTGGTTAAAGGTGTCTCTATAAATATATATCTGATGAGAACCCGATAATATTTTTGTGGTTTTCTTAATATTCCTCTAGGAATAAAAACTGGCTGCCACGAAATAGCCAAAATGCGCTGAAAACAGTATAAAACCCTAATCCCTTTTAGGATTCTGTGTCTGGAGCTATTTTTCTAACTTGGCGGCCAGTCAGAAAAATAACTCTGGACACAGAATCCCAAAATGGATTACGTTAAACCCCAACTAAATAAATAAACTTTGCACCAGCACCAGCATTTAGATTTTCTCTAGCCACCTAAAAAAACAAAAAAAAATCCATCATTCCTTACGTCCCTGGGGCCGATAGTCAGATCAGAGCAGGACAAAAGTCTTATATTTTATTTATTATTTGGCTTTCAAAGTAAACTACAATCCCTTAGTTACCATAAAAAGATGCTTTATTAACAACTAAAAACTTAGCCAGAGTTTGTTTGGGAAAATTTTTTTTTTGGGGGGGGGGGGGGGGTAGTCAATGTTATGTTTAAACAAAACAAATATTTTTATGACTTATCATGTTCTGATATTGGATTTTATGACTTATCATGTTCTGATATTGGATTTTGTACTATTCTCACACAAATATTCTTTTTTTAAAGACGGTTCACGAAAAATGACAAACAACAGCCATTGTCAACAGTGAACAGGTGATACACCACTTCGTGTTCTGGACAAATGCATGTGGGTCATATGTTATGAATGTTGTCATGTTGCTGATATACGTTACCTTAATATTTAAGACTAGCATAATCAGTGTTTGATCAATTACAATGCCTGCATCGTTGTTGTTCCTTCTCACCGGCTGATACCACGTGAAATGTCCACTTCAAGCTTCTCAAAGATTAAGATTTCCATATAAGGAAAATAGACCCCGCCTTCATACGATGATGGACGGCTCAAGTTTTACCACATCAAAGCCTTTTTCTCCAAATATAGACACGCATTGCGATGTAGAACGTAAGATATACGTTGTTATATCATTCGCATCAATCTCAACGAATTAACATAGCTGCGTATTTTTGAAATGCAACTGATCTAGATTAGTCTTAAAGCTAATATGATCCCAAAAAGTCTATAGTTCTAAGTAAAATTCCAAAAAATAATAGTCCTAGATACGTTCAGGAAATTTTCCAAAATTGAAATCACACATCTTTTAAATCATACAATCCAAACTAGTAGGACAAATATCCATAAGGAGCAATCAAAAACGTAATCATTTTGACAGACAAACGCGGGAAGACAAATGAACAGATGATCACAATATGCTGATGTGATCCAGAAATACATAGTTTCTTGTAAAAAATTAAAAAAAGGTCTTTGAGACTTTCAGGAAATTTACCAAAGTTGGAACAGCATCTTAAAACAATTCTGAAACATTTAGCACAATCTACGTTAGTGGTACAATTACTGAGCCAGCTTTCAGTTTCATATTCCAAATAACGTGAGAAAAGTTGCTTGACAAAGGAATAATGTACCCTTAGGCTGCCGTGTATGGGCGCTATTCTAAGTGTGAAAACTTTGGCACAATCTACATCGGCAGGGCAATTACTGAGTCAACAGTTCCGTGTGCCAAATAACTTGAGAGGAGTTGCCCCTAGGGGATATATTCAAATTCAGAGACATTTGGCACAGTCTCCACACACAGTGCAATCAATGACCTAAGTTTCATCTTTCTACATCCATGCAGTGGTTACTGAAATTATCCTGGAGATAACTAACGCATGTACGTACGCCGAACAGCGAAAAATCATTGCGCTTCGCTGAAGCGCGGGGAAAATGAGTACCGGACCTCGATACAGGATTAGCACTGCAATACCCTCGAATTTTAGGTGGGAATGTCATAATCCTTAAAATTGCAATATTGGTCGTACCTTTTCATTGTATATTGTATATTGGTGGAATTTACAGTTAACAATTATACCTTCTCAATGTCAATAAATTTCTTATCATAAATATTTTGCCAACGTCTTCGGGCGGAGATATGAACGTTGAGTCAATGAATTACTTAATGACCGTTTAATGTACTCGATTCACGATGTACCTCTGCATAATTTAACCCATAATCATTTATCTATAAAGGAAAACATCTTTCCCATATTCTGTAACAAAGAGGCATTTGCGGACCAAAACTAGTGATAAAAACACGCCTTAGTTATTTTGAATAGCTATCTTATGGTTGTACAAACATGTATTACTCTTTTACTATTGAAAATTAATACATTGTGTACGTATCTTTTACACATAGCTTTGTCCTTCTATGGGTTTGATTGATTGGATATTGTTTAAGGCCGTCTATGGTTTTGATTGATTGAATATTGTTTAAGGCCGTCTATGGTTTTGGGAAATGTGCACATATAATGCATTAAAAGTATATGATGTAATATTTAATACTGAATATAAACATCTGCTGGGGGGGGGTGGGGGGGGGGGGGGGGTGGGGGTGGAATATTACTTGAAATTAACTATTAAATATTGTAAGTATCTCCATCTTGCAAAACTCCGTCCTTTGATTGTTTTGGTAAGTTTCGCAAAGGTCATTTTATCGCTTTAATAAAAAAAACCAATCTGTTTAATGTTGAACTTCCCTCTGTTTTAAAGCTTAAATCACGGTTAAAGTATTGTGTGTCCTATACATTTTCATATTTTGTACCATAAGTTTTATTGTACAATCTCAATGAGGATGGCTTTCACAATTGTCTCCATCTATACAATTGTCTATGTATTTTGTTGTGTAGCATTTTCGTCTCCTATTGATTGGACATGAAGTTGAATTGAGTTCAGTCTTTTTTCTTCCATACCGAGGATGTCGGTATCAGTTTGGCTTATAAGGAGTTCTGAATTGATGTTGGTGTAATTAATTTCATCATACTGCGCTTCTAAAGTGTTTTGCTGAAGGTCAGGTGAGGTAGGGTGTTTTTTGCAAAAGTAAATTAAAGCAATGCATACAACGATAAAACATAATCCAGACGGTAGCCCAACGCATACAAGAAAAACTAAATGCTGATTTTTCTGATCTTCCGAATTCATGTCTCCTGTTAGAAATAAAAAAACCAGTAATATTAAAAAGTTTTTTTTTAGCAGTTTTATTTACAAACAAGAATTTATCAGAAAACAGTCTTTCCTAAAGCACCAGGAGAGTTATCAGTCTGTTCTTCTTTAAAGTATAGAGTACATACAATATAAAACGGAACATCTATAAATAGTTTAGTACGTTATTTTTAATGTCAAATTTGAGAACAAACCATCATGGATATTATAAATATATTAATACCACCAAGTTGCTAACTTTGCTCATGTTTGACAAATATTTCAGCCGTGCTCATATCTGTAATAAGACGATTTTGGCCTAAATCGTTAGGTTATTTTGGCATAATTTAAATGATCTTCACCCATTTAAAATATCGTTTTGACTTTTAGCATTTAAGATCTTAAGCACAACTGATGTGTCCTACACCGATACAATGTGCATTTTCAACAGGTTCCACATAAAACTGCAAAATACCTTGATACACAAATCTCCCTATAATTTATTCAACTTTGCTTTATTTGTTTCAGGAGAATTTAGAAAATAAAATAAAAACACGACAGAAGAACGTCGAAGACGGTGATCAAAGGCAGGACCAAATGGTCTAAATGTATTAAAAAGCTAGAGTTCAACTGGTGAGGGTTAAATGTAAGTAGAAGGATAACTGGGTGTATCCCCACTACATCCAAGGACTCTTATGTCATATCATAACAAGGGTTCAATGCAAGCCTCGATAATTAACTTATGAAACTACCCAGGGATTTGCATATTGCAAATCGCATCAATATAACAAATAGTTCTGTAAGTTGCATTATTTGGTATAGACATACACTAGCTGACCGAGCAAAATCATGATGTTTGTGTCCTACTGATTAACAGGAAATCCATGCGCAAATGGATATAAATAACAAGATACGCATAAGACTGTTACATTCTGCAAAAGTTTGCACACGGTGATGACAGTCACAATGAAGATGTATGCAGAAAAGAAGACGGTAAAAGTAAAACGTAAAAAGTGAAACTCCCAATAATTCCAGAAACGATTGAAACACGGGTTATTGTTCAAACCTTATTAGAAAGAGAACTTCTCTCGAAAAAAGCCAGGAAAATTATCCGAAAATATTAGAGACCTGGGAAGCCGAGAACAAAAATCTACAGGATAAATATATCTTTAAAAAAGAAAACTTGATTTCCATCTAACTGAATGTGAACATGTTCACAATACGATTAGAAGCTAACAATTCAAGCACAATATATACTAAAACGTTAGACGAAGTCGGTCTTAACGCGTTAAACCTCAAATCCTTAAAGTCCGAATTAGACAGGCAAAATAATGTTCAATGGAATTTACAGAAATCCCTCAGTGACCTCAAATTACTAGTTAAACTGAAGTACACCTCAAATGCATTGACACCTATGAAACAACCGTTTGATCATCGAGTGATTTAAATAGTACATCTGCTCCATTGAATACACGGTTATCAGCTGAAAAAAGATTAATTTTGGCCAATGCCGACAATTTAGTTATACCCAAGATACAATTTCCTTCTAGAACATACCAACCTATTAGCGATAGTCGCACGGAAAACCTTAAATATCGACAGTAACATCAACTCGCGACACGACGGTTACAACAATAGAATTCCTGTACACATAGACGAATATACCGGAGATATATCTAGGTTCAAAGTGATATGTTGATCGGTGTGAGTCCACAAAAACGTTCACATTTATTTTATTTTTATTAAATATAAAGTCGACCCGTACTAGTATAATTAATTTTCCTGAACAGAAAGGAGTCAATAGAACGTTTTCACAACTGTTCTACGACAAGTACAATTCTTATCGTGTTTCTCCAAAACTAAATGTAACTGAAGACTTCGCAGATATTATCAAAACTGAAAACGTTTGGCCGCATGGAGTACAATGCAAAAGATGGATTAGTAATCGCGAGTGGCAATATAAGTGGAATGATTCCTAAGAGGTTGAATAAAGTTATAGTATATAAATACACACATATGATGCTGTCATGCTTTTTTACTTTTAGTTTATATTATTTGTACCTTTTTGCTATAAACGAATTTTAAAATCATGTCGAGGCATTATGTCTTGAACTGTATGTCTTGTTAATTTACTATATACAACTAATTATTATATTGCCATTATCTCAGAACATAACCTGAAACTAGATATATTATCTTACATGGAAAGTATCTATAAAGGGTTTAATTGTGCATAAAAAAAACAGATGAATTGAATTCTGATAATAAGTGTACACATAGTAAATGCGGTATTTCGATCATGTATCAGACGTCGCTAATAAAATCACTGACAATAAGTTTGAATTGACAAGTCTCAAGCATGGGTCTTTATTCATATTTGGTATATACGTACGCAGATGACTCAATTTAAAAACTATAGACAAGAGTTGAAGGTTGTTGATGATCTGTAGACACATTATAGTAATTATGGTCATGTTATATTAGCGGGAGATTTTAACGCTAGCAGTAATCCTCCTTGTCGAAAAGTCATGGTAACTTACGCATGCCCTTGGATATCGGATAAGCTGAGAGACGTAGACGCCATATGCAAGCGCTGCTTGTATATTGTTACTCAAGAAGGGAAAGATATACAGTGCATCAAATTTAGGTCGGTATTTTGTGATACGTTTTATTACCAATAGGAAAGTCGAAGTCATCACGTTTGTCAAGGTTTGGTTTTCGAATGTCCCTCATTGTCTATTTCCAGAAACAAATTCAAGTATGAAGCGGACTTCGATGTATCTGTGGTATCCTTAATTTAAGTAAAGAAACAGATCAGTGCTGAGAGGAGTACAGTTAATTACCATTGAATTATTTGTTGAACTAGAGGCTTAGAGGGCTGGGTCTGTATCGCTCACCTGGCATGAAAGCCATTTCATTGATGTACCTCAAAGAGAGAAGTCACTTCTCCCTATCAATTTTTTTTAATCAAGGTCCTTCTACTAACAGGTCAGTATATTCTAAAATTTGGCGGTTCTCCAGAAAAATTTGCATGTATTTCCTATAAGGTCTTATGTTAACCCAAGTCCTCTGCTGAAGGCCATTTTGAATTAGAGATCGGCATCAGAGTAAAACCACTTGGTGAGCACCTTAAGAGGAACATTCAGACCATGTTTGAATTCTGCGGTTCTGTAGATTTGTGTTATATGTCATAGGCACTATCTGTCAAGTTTGGCTCTATTTGTCGAGATTTTTTTTTTAATCAACCAATGAGAAACAAGAATTGCCCATGGCCGCCATGTTTGTCGCCTTATATGGACAAAATGAGAAAACTTAGTAAAAAACACATGCTTCATGTCAAGTCTCGTTCCCTTTGTACAAGCGATTTCAAAGAAGAACATTGTCAACCGACAAAAGACAAGAACTGCCCATGACGGCCATGTTTGTTGCCTGATCAGGATGAAATGAAGTAATTTTGTATAGAACCTCCCAATTAGATGCTTTCTGTCAAGTTTCATTCCATTTGGCCAAGCGACTTCAAAGGAGAAATTTTTTTTATATCAGCCAATCAGAAACAAGAACTGCTCATGGCAGTCATATATCTATTCTGATTGGGACAAAATGAGGAAACTTTATGAAGAACCTTCCTGTCAAGTTTCAGACCGTTCCAGATAAAAAAAAATAAATCAACCAACGAGAAACAAGAATTGCCTATGGTGCTCATGTTTTTTTTCTGATCAGGACGAAATGAGGAAACTGTGTAAAGAACCTCCCATAAATGTTTTCTGTCAAGTTTAGTTCTATTTGACCAAGCGATTTCAGAGGAGAAGATTTTTTTATATCTACCAATCAGAAACAAGAACTGCGGATGGGGCCATATTTGTAGTCCGATCGGGACGAAATGAGGAACGTTTATAAAGGACTTCCATATATGCTTTCTGTCAAGTTTTGCTCCAGTTGGTCCAGCAGTTTCAGAGCAGAAGACTTTTGAAAATTCAACCAATCAGAAACAACAATTGCCCATGGCGGTCATGTTTGTTGTCTGATCGAGACGAAATGAGCAATCTTTATAAAGGACCTTACATGGATGCTTCCTGCCAAATTTAATTAAATTTGCACAGTGGTTTCAGAGAAGATTCAAATGTGAAAAGGTAACGGACGACGGACGGACGACGAACACCAAGAAAGATTTTCCATACTAGCTTTTTCGTCGTATTTTATCTAATTTATCTGTTTTGTGAGCTGTGAAAAAACATACGACTGCCATGCGATGGCCATCTTTGTCTGATAAAATGTTGTCATATTGACAAGTAATTTATCTTTTCATTTTTCAATGGGAAAAATTACATGTAACTCCTTTACACATGTATACCCTATATCTTTTTATTTGAAGGAAAATCTTACATGACCTTCCTGAGGATACATCACACCATGTGAGAATTTACTTTGTATTTTATCGATCGATGATTTTGAAATAAGATTTATTTCTTTCAGATGTACCGTTGTAATATTTGTGCGTCGTTATATAGATGACGTGTTATCATTAAATAACGACAAATTCCAAGATTTTCTACATCTCATCTACCCAAATATATGCAAGTGAGCATTAAACTAAGGAAACTACAGATACATCGAAATCCGCTTCATATTTGGATTTTTTTCTTGAAATAGACCATGGGGACATTTGAAGACAAAACTTTATTACAAACGTGATAACTTCAACTTTCCTATTGTTAACTTTCCCTTCTTCAGGAGCAATATACCAACATTGCCTGCATATAGCGTCTACCTTTCTCATATTATCCGATATTCAAAGAGAATTACCGCCCTCACAAAAGCGTTTTAACCAGGGTTTTATCAGAGATAAATCAATGTCATCAGTTAAGAAATATTACGGTCGTCATCACGAATTGATTGACCGTTACCGTGTTCCAATATCTAAGATGATGTTGGACCTGTTCCCACTGTCGTAACATTTCGTGTATTTTCTACCACCGGTTTGACTTTGTTGAACTTCACCATGGGTGCCATATATGGAGCAGGAACATTTTACCCTTCCGGAGCACATGCGTTTACTCCTGGGCCCGGTTGTTCAACTCATTTAACCGAGGATTAAATTTATCCACAGGTTAAACGTAATTATTTTCTTTATGATTTAACCCTCAGTTAAATTTAACCTTGGGTTAAATAAGTTAAGCAACTGGGCCCTGGTGTTGATAGGAGTTCGTGTTTTTCATTGTTTATTAATTTTCAGCGTTTATTCCTTGTGCTTGTGGTCTGATGGATTGCGGTTTTTGGTTTCCTCTGTGTGTATATTTGTCGTCTTTAACATTTCTAGTGTCAATAATTTTGTCTTTTCCGATTTCCGTTCTGCAATCAATGTAGTCATTTGTCGATATTGAACTTAAAACATATAGCGAAAAATAAATGAAAGCATTTACCTGTTAGGGTATTTTGTGTACTAAGGCTTGCATCGCCTGCTTTAAAAAAGTAATATACATATATAACGTGAGTAAACATTTAGACATTCAGGGGTTGCCACACGATCTTTAAAACAAATGGAAACTCCAACAGCCACTAACTGAGAACAATAGTAAATTAATTGATGAATGCAACACAATCTAAAACAATCAAATTATGCATAAAAAGAGAGTCACAATAAAATATTTCTGATTTGAGACATGCGCAGATAATATGCAGTTGGATTAAGCTAGTTTTTTAATATCCTATTTATTTCCTATACATTGTTATAAAAAGACACACAACATCAACCGACAGAAGAGAAATTTCTATGACCTTGGAATTGTGATATTGAAATTTGAGACCACAGGGACCGAATTACAAAAAAATGAGAATTTAAACTTGTGACCTTTGCTCCTCTTTTATAATTTTCAATTTATATGTGTCATTTCTTTACAATATTGCCATATAAAATATGCAGATGTTCCATATTTTCGAAACCTTTTGGACCGCAAAAGCCGAAATTGGAAAGACTGGAATGTAAGTTGCGACCATAACTTCTCTTTCAATTTCGAGTTGCTTGTCATACACCGTGTAAGATACGCAATTAAGTATTAGAATTTTGATTTTCAAAATCTGCGTCCCACAAGGCTAACATTTAAAATTATATTAACTTAAACTTGTAATTTATTTTTTGATATATACATTTTATTTCTACATATAGCGTTGTCGTAATTTGTGTTCAAATGTGTTGTAAGCTAGGTTAAACATGCGGGACACAGGGTAAAATTAAAAAAACAAATTGAATATAAACTAATCTTTCATTTTCCATTGATGCATTTTATTTTAATATAGCATTGTCATGCACTGTATTGAAAGGTGCAAGTATGTTCTATAATTTTAATATTCAAAATATGGAATGACAAAATTGGAAAAATTGAAGAAAAAAAAATGATTTGGAATTTGAAACGCTGATTTTATTTAAGTTATGCATTCTTTTTTTACAGTATTTCTTATACACTTATCCATTTAGTAGAAGCCCAATTATTCTTTTATAAGTGAGGCTCGCATGAATCGAATTTCTAAAAAATGGAAAATATAGGTTTCCAATCTAAACTTTGTTCATTGTCCATTAGTGTTTGTGATCTACTTTTTAAAATGATTACATACTGTCTCTAGTTTTATATATATCAAGAAATAAATTACAATATTTTTTTATCACTTTTGGTACGACTGCTTGGAGGGGTTGCGGTGTTCCTTGGGCGGCGAAATTGTAAAAAAGACGTCAAAACAAATTAACAGCTATAAAAACAAAATCAACAGACTACGATGTAAAACTAATGAACATTGATGTTCAACGAACAGCTTAAAACAATAAACATCGACCGATGTCAAACAACAGGTGGCGCTGTGATTCTCAAACCTTGCTGTAGATAAAAATAGTAATCTAGGAATCCAGAAAGTAATAAAAAAAATATAGTTTTGCTTATCAATTTTATGATTGTGAGCATAGGCGGATGCGACGGGCAGGTGCACATCTAGGATTTTTAAAAGGGGGATTCCACGCAGGCTATATGTTTTAGCAAATGTTCACACTTTTCCCTACGCATTCCCCTGGACTCCCTCTCTGTTCCGCCAATGGGAGTGAGGGACCTAATCTAGAAAATTTATAAAATTTACTAAGGGAATTCTTTGGCCAAATTTTGGTCTGGGTCCCCTTTTAAAATTTTAATTAATTTGTCTTATTCTTTGATGCCATAATATAATTGAAAATAATAGTATTTGGCCGTCTTGTAAACTTTTTTTTATGTAAATGTTTCTGAATTCATCAAAATATTTACAGGTAAGTATGTAGTGAAGTTCATCACTTATTTCTAACTTACATAAGTTACATTTTCTATTTTCCCGTTCTATATTGTTTCATCTGCCATATTCTACAGGCAGTTTATGATTAGTTGTCCTAAATTTACAAAATGTTAAAAAAACTTTTTCATTCAGAATATCAAAATATTCTTCAAAAGTAAACTTGTCCTTAAATATTCGATAATTTAAAGTTTTTGAACAATTCGGGATTGTTTCTTGCCACATCTGTTTAAACGGATCATATAATCTTTCTTTAATGTTTGTTTTTAACCATATGTCATTAACGTAAGTTTGTGTGTTCCAAATATATGAAAATCCACACTCATCAAATATACATTTGATACATTTTAACCAATTAAGATTTCAAATTTAGCAAAAGCTTACAAAACTTTAAGTAAGAAAAAACACCGGTTACTTTTAAAACAGGCTTTGAAACTGAGGTCAGGGGACTAGGCACTTTTTGCCTGTTCTTTGTGTTTTATATAATATTCAATATTGTGTATTTGTTAATCTGTTTTTTTTTCTTGTGTTTTTGTCACAAACTGTGTGTTTTAATATATTTGGAATGTGTGGATCCGACACCGGCGATTTTGTTAAAAAAATCTCGCCAAATTTCAAAAGATTGCTATTAATTAGCAGTGGTGTATCAGGCCAATTCATGGAGTTAGATAATTTGGGAATCTGGGGCCGTTTTTTCTTATTTTACAATCCTTCCTTTCTGTAGAGAAATCTTTTAAACGTGACATATAAAATAAAGAAAGTCACCAGTACCACTCATCGCCCAACTCCCCTACCCATATGCCCCCATGAGACCCAGAGGATCTTGCTTTTAAACAAAGGTTGGGGTTTTTGGGGTGTTTTCTTTAATGTTTCCGTCCTTCCAAATTATACATCACAAGGGCTGGTACATAGAGAGCTCCTCTAGTTTTAAAAATCAAAGATTCGCACCTGCCCTCTGCACCCGCCTATATACACGCAATCGTATATTTGATTAGCAAGTTCGGTCTTGCAACCCGTTGTTTCTGATTGGTGAAGATTTTTGTGTTTATTGTTCAATAAACAAATTTTTCTACTTGGATGAAGTCTCGTCGTCTTATTTTCTAATTAAAGTATAATTGGAATGACTGTCATCTTATCGTTCATTCGAAATAACACCAAAAATGTTATGCACACTTAAAATTATAAGGAATGACTGTCATTATCTTTTAGTTCATTCGAATGTTATGCACCTTTAAAATATTTAGTGTGCATCAAACTTTTGATGTTATTTCTTCATAAACAAAAACATTATGACGGTCATTCCCTAAATATAGTTATAAAAAAAATAATTTTGTTATGGCTAGGCAAGTGCCATGTAATGGTCGGATCGTCGTGCAGCAATATTCGTCATTTGTTTCATCATCCCTTAATTGAGATTAATTGTGTCTGAGTTTGCAAGACCGAGCTTGCTAATCACTTTTACGATTGCATGTATAGGCGGATGCAGGGGGGGGGGGGGGGGGGCAGGTGCGAATCTAGAATTATTAAAACTGGTTTTTTGGGGGGGGGCCGAGGGTAACTTCCGGAGCGCTCTACAAGCCCCCTGTAATGTATAATTTGGAAGGACGGAAACATTAAAGAAGAAACCCCCCAACCTTTGTTTATTAAGCAAGATCCTCGGGGTCACAGGGGGGCGTATAAGACAAAAAGGACCCCGAGTTCCCAAAATATCCAACTCCATGAATTGCACTGATGCATCACTGTTCATTAGTTTTGCATCGGAGTCTGTTGATTTTGTTTTTAGCTGTTAGTTTTGCATTGGAGTCTGTTGATTTAATTTTAAGCTGTTCGTTTAACATCGATGTTCATTAGTTTTGCATTGGAGTCTGTTGATTTTGTTTTAAGCTGTTAATTTTGTTTTGACGTCTTTTGTACCCTTTTGGCCGCCCATAGTGTTCGTTGTCGACCCACAGTAGCTGCTTAGTTACTTTTTTGTCATTTTATGTCTGAATGATTTACTATTGTCTATATTTACATAATATTAGGGAATATGTCACTCAGACCTGGCAAATATTTAGCAAATAACCGTCACAAGACACCAATATTGTGAATATTATACTTAATGCTAAGAATTCATCTAATTTAAAATTAATGCACCTTTCTCATGTTAAAAGGCTCATCGCTGACTGAGATATTCCTTACTATAAATATTCATGAAAATCGCTCTTTTTTTGTAACCATAAATTTACACAAAAACTCACGTGACATATAAAGCCGAACGTGGACATATTACGGTAGTTCATACGCCGTATTTACAAGATAGGTTGGAATTTATATGCACATTATTAATGTACCAAATATCAAGGTAGTGTCCGGCAAGAAGTATGATAATTACTATTATCCAATTCAACACCTATGCGACACAATCAGGTAACATAAATGATTATTACTTTTAACAGAATGTACTATATCCGTGTAGAATAGTTTTTAAAGGTATCAAAATCTCCGATGCTGTACATTTAGTTCATGTATTACTTAAAAAAAATTATCATGAAATCGGAAGGTAATGAATAACTTTCCAAAGGAGGTTGATGAGTTCTGGAGTTTTGCCTGACCTTTTTGGTTGATTTGTTTTAAAGTTTTTACTAAGTAATATTAGAATATTAGAATATTAGAATATTATAAAGCCGTACCATTTAAAAAAACAACATATATTACCTGTAGCTATATCCATCACTAGAGCGACCATTTTCTGTATATACTTACAATACGAAAAAGAGTGTGAAAACATACATTCTGCCACTATCGAACAATGACGAATGGGCAGATCTTTTTGATTATTAAGTGTTACATTGCGTTTTACAAGTGTATTGATTGTCTTAAATTTACCATTAGCTGTATTATTCGGAATCTTTAAATGTATTACTCACCCGCACTTTCGAATGAAACACGAAATACATTTTTAGTGAATCCTTGACTTGCAGGGATGATACAGCTGTACACACCAACATTTTGTGTTGTTAAATTGGAAATGACCAAGTTATATTTCTTAGTGGCCTGATCTTCATCAAGTTTTACATTATTTAAAGTTAATTGAGGATTTTTCTGCAGCCCATCAAAATACAGAGTATTTTTCGCTTTATTAGTCTGAACTGGACCACGCCATAAGCGGTTCTTATGTACTCCTGAACAGTTTAAATGGATGGTACCTCCTCTACGGGTAAACACATCATGTAGTGTAACCATTCCTTGGGATTATACAGAAAATTATATTAGAAAGCGTTCTCTAAATAGCATCAAGTGAGCTCGATTTTTTTTGTACATTTATTGTCTTTAAGGGCAAACTGACTTTCTTGGCAGAACGTTGCTTTCATGTATCCTGTCCATAGTAGATCATGACCGTAATTTTTTTTTTCAACCAAAAATAACATTAACCAACGTTTAAAGCAGTATTATGTAGATAATGTCTGAAAAAAACTCTTCCCTTTTTGTATGCAGCGCCCATGAAAATAAGATGTGTTGTTCCTGCAATGAAGCCATTTCCTGTCTAAAACAAGGGGTATAATAAACTTTAGTCGTATTAGGTCAATGACTTTATAAAGTTTACTGTTACTTGTTTGCATGAACATTTTTCACGGCAGTTGGATTTCACCTTCAAACGTAATTTTAAACCATTTTACGCATCTAAAGGGGACTGCAGGATAAAGACAATACAAAGTAAATGTCGGACATTATCAAATTTATTTGGGCTCGCTGCTAAACATGGGTAAACGTCTAGCTAAAGCTCGCCCAAATAACTTTTATATTTTCGACAATGACTATATATTATATATAAAGTTTGTTGAAAATTACCGAAGTAATGGCATTAACGTCGTATTGAACATCACGTGGTCATTGATGATCCAAATATTTTATCGAAACATTATTTTATTGTATATGAAAGTGCATCGCATTAAACGAAACGAGACCCACATGAATCCTTTACGTATACGTAAAATGACGTATATTGTTACTTCAATGTTTTTAAGGTTCTTTGTTTGCATATCGCGATTAGGCTATGCGTCTTGTAACGTCGTAAACCTTTGAGATAAAATGAAGGTTTTGGATAAGTTGAAGTGTATCTGCTTGTATTAACATAAATGCAATTGCTTCGGGTTTCAACATTTTCTGTCTTGAGCACACGTGGCGAGTTGTAAATAGACGAAATATGCAAATCTTGTACGTCAAAATTCCTAAAATAAAATATTTCGTAGATTGTCGGAATCCGAAATCTTTTTATATTTTGAAATAGCATCGAAATATCTATAACCATCTGTTCTTTGATTTTATATTGGATTATATATTTTGAATCGTTCGATATTAGAAATGTCCAAGTTGATCGACCATTTCTTCTAAAAATCATAAAAATTCCTGTACGATTTTTCAACATCAGAAAGGAAAATTTTGACTTTACAATTTTTGAAGTAAATATTCTGAAATATTATATAGGTCAAAATCCAGAGAATAAGGTGCATACATGAGAAATGCAATGCAGATAAAGAAACTAGATAGATACAAAGGTATTAAACCAAACAAAAAAATACTGGGGTGGCATCACGAATGGACGAGATGCATGTAAGACTTAGTTTTGAGATTATTTAGAGACAGTAGAGAAAATATATCATCTTCGATTGAAACTAAAGGTTTCAGTTTAATATCTAATCTTTCAAATCTTAATTTTATACAAAATTTAAAAGAGAAAAGGTTTCATATAAACAATGATAATTACCTGTTGACTCTGAAATTAACAATACTGCTGACACAAAAAACAAAATCCTAAGAATGTAAGAAAAAAATTATACAACCAAGGAGCCACAAGTTAATATATCCAAAGAATAACATATTACATATTTCCCTTTTCTTTAAAAATTAATGAAAATTTAATAATGCGTAATAGTTGTCAAGCACTCCAATTTCGTGTGACTGTTTGTGTTTGCTTTTTAGTCATTTTGACAATATATTGTTGTCTTTGTCGGTTTTTAGCACTATTCTAGAGATATATATTTTTAATGTGTTCAATACCAATATCAGCACAAATATGTAGTGCACACAAATTGCATACGAATGTATTGTTTTAAGTAGTTACAAGTGTCTTTCTATGTTATTTTCGGTACGATTCTCTCATTGACGGGTTTCGAAATCACCTGTTCATAGTGATGATACAAGTAATCTGCAAATTTTGACTTTGGGAAATCTATGTTAGATGGCTTGAATGTTTTGGCTTTCCAAATATTTGGCTCTCAAGTTAATCCAGAAATTCGCATCGTACAAAGAATTTAGATATCTGAGCTTATTTTGATTCTCCTTGAGGCGTCAAGAATACCAATTGTATATTTATTTAGTTAAATTTTCGAACATCGATGAACTATGTAAAAAATATGTGAAACCCGGTAAATTAAATATGTTGATATGTTATAGTGGAGCCATCAGAACAAATTGAAATATTTTTCGGTGGTAGCTTAATGAATCTGCAGAATATGATACTTTTTTTTTCTCGAGGATAGGAAATCTTACCTCTGTAACGTAGTAAGCATCATACATAATCTGGTCTGTAAACTTATTCTGTTAACATCGATCCATTCGACTTAAGCGTCTTTTTTTTAATTTCTATTCATTTAAAATGGTTCCAACGATTTATTTCCGTTCTCTCAATTTCCTTGTCTAAATAATTTCCTGTTTTGTGTCATTAATAAATACATATCAACGTACTTTGAACATATATGGAGTTAGATATCGGTGATTTTTACACCAACTGCCCGCCTTCTACTTGGCAATGTTTGCATTCCACTTTTTTATTTTAAGTTTATTCACTGATTGCTTGATGATGAGACAGTTTCAGAGTTAATAATATTCATATACATGTATATTCAGAAATTGCAAAGGCCAAAAGAAAGGGAAATTTTTTAATGAGAGTGTAACTACATCCAGTTATGAAAGTATGAGTATTTTAACATCAAAACAAACGGATAAAAGAAGTAAAATGAGGAATCAAAGAGTAAAATGCATTTTCGAGCTTACTAGATTAAAAAATTTGCATTAAATGCACACTTACTGTTGCACATTAATAAAGTTTATCCCCGGGGCCTTCTGATTATCATGTCAATAATTCATCAAAGATGTTACAAAATGTGAGTTTTGAACTTTTGACGCTTTAATTTTTGGAACCTTTGGGTAATTGTTTTGGAAAGGGCGCAATTTTGACTACACGAAAATATTTTTCTATTTGAAAACGTTAATGTCGCTAATTCGCAGTTTATATGGTACCTGATTATGATGAAAACAAAGAACGGCACTTACATACCATTTAATGAGAAAACGACGAAAACAAATAAATGCAAAAACAATTTGAAATAGCCCATATTAGGTAAATCAATGAATTAGGCATAGGATATTAGGAATGATTCAAACTCTTAAATCAAATTAAAACCTGCACAAAGCAAGTTCCGTGGTTGATTGTCATTGTCATCTTAATGCCGAGTGGATTCTATTTCAAATACGGTAATTATGAAGCCTACTATATATTTTTACTGCGGGTTTTTTATTTAAGGTTACAGGGCGAATATTAAATTGTATCAACCTATAACAAAATGTATTTCTTCATCTACGGTTCCAATATCTTTTCTGATAAAAAGCAACACAAGTGAACTTATTTTCCCAGTTTTGCATAAGGACGTTATAAAATCATATCAAAAGATAAAACATCTGTGAATTAAGATAGGGTTTCATGCAAATATCCTAACAGGGATACACTTTTAGATCGTAATTTGGATATTCTGTACTTGTTGATGTTCCAAAAATCTGTTTTTAGTAGCAGTATTTTAATTGTTAATTCAAGTATAATGACAAAATAATAAAACATATTTCTTACATTAGAATTGGTTTGTTATATTTATTATTGAAAGAGATGGGTTTGGTAAGGTCAAAATATGATGTATTTCAGTTCCAATAAAACCCTTACATTTTTAGTAATGTTATCAAGAGAACACTTGTTTTATTCTTTAAAGCAACTTTTTTGTATTTTTGTAATACAGCGTATTCATCAGTTAATGGTAGAATAGAGAATGCAAACGGGAAATGTGTCAAAGATACAACAATCCGACCAAAGAGCAGAAAACAGCTCAAGGCTACCAATGGGTTTTCAACGCAACGAGAAAATCCCGCACCCGGAGCGGGCTTTAGCTGGCTCCTAAACAATAATGCATACTAGTTCAGAAAAATGGACTGCACACTAAACTCCGAAACATACTAATGAACCACAATTTAAACAAAAACACACAAGACTAACAAAGGCTAGAGGTTCCTGACTTAGGACAGACGCATAAATGCGACGGGGTTCAACATGTTTTGTGATATCTAAACCCCCTCCCTATACCTCTAGCCAATGTAAAATAAACAAACACACAGCAATATTTACATTAAAATTCAGTTCAAAAGATGTCCGAGTCCTTTGTTAAAAAAGGTAACAGAAGAAACTGAGCAAAATGAAAATGATCAATATTTATTAACAAAGGACTACTAGCAGTTACCGATATGCCAGCTCTGATCGAAAGATTATGTCTTATCATATAGAAAATCAGCCAATTTCCATCCCGATAGGAGTTAAGTATCATGTAATCATAAATTATACGAGAAGAACATAACCCGTATCATGCCAACAACTGGTTTGAGAATATTTCCGATGCAAAGACCCTATAAGTGAATCAATATTGATTCCAAAAAATGCCATCTTTAATGACTTCACAACAACTATATCCGTTGTGGATAAGTCTGTGTAAAGGTTTGGTTAGCTTTTCAGATAAGTGACGACATGTTTGTGCTTTGTATAGAATATTACAATAAAAGATGATATGTATGTGAAAATATTTTATGGTTAAACGTACAACGCCTCTCAATAATACTTAATTGTGCATGCAGCGCTGTAGCTGGATTTGTAATAAGGCTAAGTTCAAATAACAAAAGTTTTTTTTTTTCCGACTTCATTAAGAAAATAAGAGTGTTATACAGAAACAAACATGATAAAATGTTAATGCATTGTTGTCATACAAGGAAAAGTAAGTTAATACTTTAAAAGGGAACAAACAAACCAAAATAATAGAAAAGCAGTTGGGGTTGTAAATTGCATTAGATATAACGACACAAGAGCTTTGTTTTCACTAATACAGGTTCGATACTCAGCCGATTCCGATGAGATTAAAATAATAACTGTAATTTGAAACATTATCATAAACTATAAGCTAACATATCATTTTTCGTTTTCGTTATTTTTTTTTTTTCTGTTAAACTGGTCCATGTGAATTTTCAATAACAGATTCCTGATAATACCTCCACAGTTTAATAATAGCAATAACGCTTTACATGCGCAATATTGTATGAAAATCAGACGACAACTGAAATAAATCAATAATAGTTATTCTAGTTTTTATTTTTTTCTGAGGTGCAGTTCTCTAAAAAAGGAAAATAACAATAATAATAATAAACAGTAAGAGCAATAGATATACGACACAAGAACATCTCCGGATTGATATACGACACAAGAGCATCTTTGGGACCCGAAAGTAAGATTTCAAGTTAGATTTTCTTTATTTTCTAATATTTTGTTTTCAGAAAATAATCTGAATATGGAATTGGCCTGTAGCAAGGACTGTTCCCTGGAATACACATAATATCGATAAACGTTAAAATAGTCTTTGATTTGCATTATAATATGTGAGGAACGTGTTTGCATTTTATTTTAATGTGGTAATATGGTAATTTACGGCGTTTTAGGAGTTCCTAAAATGTCATGAAATGGACAGTTGCTCTACATTTCCCAGATTACTTGAAGCGGTAACCTTAATTTGATTGTTGTGGGTGACTGTGGTGGTCAAAGGACCAAACCAAGAGAGTTATTAGATAGGGCAAACCTTTTGGATGGATTGTCAGAACATAAAACGAAAATCTTGATCGTTGAAAATAGTGATAGACATGTTTGGAGAATGTTGCACTCATTCTAGCGGTAGAGCTGCGTTTTGTTGGATTTTAACTACGACATTGACCCACATAAAATCCATTTTGTTCTATTGCTTATAGTTTTTAAAAAAAACTTTTGTGTTAGCTTTCCAAAGATATGATATAGTGCGGATCTTTTATATCAAAATCCATATCTCTATAAAAGTACTTTCCACTGGAACATGTATCTTGTAATGATCTTTGTCGTCTTTTCACATTTTAATTGATCTATTCGGTGAAACTTTACAAGTTTACTTTACAAATCTTTACCGTTTTCTTATCATAGATGCATGCCTTAGTATGTTTACCCTGTAGACACTTCATTCGGAGCCAATGCTGGTTTCTAACCTAAAGTGTGCATTTTTATTTATTGCGAAATGTGTCCTTTTTTTAAATAAGGTATTGGATTGTCAATTGCAGTATAATGTTTCGACTTCATTTACATAACACATATCTTTAGATTTATAGAACAATCATGCTAACAATGATCTTCAGAATTCTCCCCGTGCACTAGTTGTTGGTATGGATTTTCGTAACGGTCACTTTCCCTTGAGAATACCTTGGTGGTAGGGTTACTGTTATCACTATATGTATCACGCGTTACATTGTCTCTGTTTGCACTTTTACTATAGGGAGAACGTAATGTAGAATTGAATTCAATATATTGTCGTCCATATCGAGAACACCGGTATTAGTTTGCCTTGTGTGGAATTCAGAATTGTAATTAATAGGCCCAATTTCACCGGACTGAGCTTCTCCAGTAGCTGGTTGAATGCCTTGCATTATACCAGGTTTTTTTGTAATACCAGAATACAAAAGTACATATAAGAAGAAAAAATAGCCCACTGGTTAGCCCTCCGGATATATGCTGACCTGTGTGGTTTTTTTGAATTAGTATCTATCTCTGGACTAAGATTAAGATTGATATTTGTGGTTTCTGTATCTTCAAAATAAATTTTGATGCATGAAAAGACTACTCACATATTGTGCATAAAAAATTACACTAAAAAAGTTAACTTACAGCTGTCTATATTTGTACTTAAGTTTACGACGGCACTTTGAAATTTACTTATAGTTTCAATTTCATTTAACTTTCGTTACAGATTATAAGATTGGACGCAAATGCATAATTGTATAGATCAGTAAAATACCTTTTATTTAACTCTGAAGTGCAATTCAGTTAATATATTAACAACCTGTTCTTTGGAATAAAACACGAAACGTTTTGTAGAGAATGTGTCGTTGCCTGAACCCGGTAAAATGCATTTATATACACCTATATTTGCTTTAGTGACGTCAAATTGAAAATGACTAAGTTATACCATCTGTTATATATTATGCAAATCTAATGAAGGATTTCTTGCAATCCCATGAAAGTATGGAACGTCTTTCAATGTATCACACTGAATTGGAACACTCTATTCACCTTTGGTATAATTTTCTTAATTTCCTGTACATTTCAAACGTATGGATGCTCTTCTCTGATTGAACACACTGTGTTCCGTCTCCATTGTTTTTGAATAAATGGAAATTAAATCAGAAGAAACTTTCCATATTATTATTAGTTGTTATTAAATATTTCATACATCATTTCACATAATATTGTTATGATATTGTAATTATTATATTTATTTATCTTGGCCTAATTTGTTTTGCGTAGCCTTATAACATGTATACTATGATTACATAATACTTATAGTTGTTTACCAAATAATGTTATAACTGCGCAGTTTAGAAATCACTGGAACAATAATGGATACTGGTGAAATGACTAGAACTTTCTATTTGACTTACGTAATAATTATGGTGTGATTCGAACTTCTACCGTATTCCAGAAGTTTCCGTTCTACAGTATATATACGGACAAGAAAGTTAGACTTTCAGAACATCATTTATCAGACCACAGATAGACATTCTTGTGTTCTCAGCTGTTGGATTTATTTACGTTTCACACATCATCATTGACATACTTTTATTTGCGTTGCATCATACTAGATTGTGACTGATTGGATATAATATTCCGTTTGGATTCAGGAAACAGTGACCAGAATTCCGGATCAAGAAAAAACAGGATTTTGAACAGTTAAGTTGACATTTTATTTTGTGTAATATTATTTTGTAAACTTGTATATAATAAATCTTGTTAAATTTTATTATTGATTTGTGTCTTTTGTTGGCTACAATTTAAAAGGTGATTTCGGCCGTAACAGAAATTGGGGGCTCGTCTCGGGAGAACGTTAATATCTTATTAAATTTTTTCAGTATTTTTATTAGAATTAGCCAACAAAATTCTACAAAATGGAATTTGATGCTGGTAAATTTTTGAAAACGCCAGACCTGGAAGTGTTTGATAAACTAAAGAAAGAAGAATTAGTGTTGCTTGCTAAACATCTAAAAATAGATTTTAGAATATCTATGAGAAAACAAATTATAAAAAATTTAGTAATAGACAATTTAGTTGATTCAGAAATTTTTGGTGAAGAGGCTCTTGACCTCAAGGTCGAAAATGTTGATGTTTTCAAATTAAAACAGCTTGAATTAGAACATGAACTTAAATTAAAACAACTTGAATTAGAAAAGGAAGATAGATTTAAATTAAAACAATTGGAAAACGAAGTTAAATTAAAACAATTAGAAAAAGAAGATGAATTTAAATTAAAACAATTAGAAAAAGAAGATGAATTTAAATTAAAACAATTACAGGCAGAACTTGAAATGAGGGAAAGGTTAGAGATGGAGAAAATAAAAATAGAAATGGCTAAAGTAGAAAGCAACACTAAGTCAAAAGCAGAACATTTTGAGGCAGCAAAAAATATCCGTTTGGTTCCGAAATTTTGTGAAAAAACAGTTGATAAATTTTTTCCACAATTTGAGAAAATTGCTCAAAATCTGAAATGGCCAAAGCCTTATTGGACTACTATGCTGCAAAGTGTTTTTGTGGGCAAGGCCGCTGAAATTTACTCAGCACTTTCTTCAGAAAAAAGTTCTGATTATGACACTGTTAAACAGGAAGTTTTGAAAGCTTATGAGCTAGTGCCAGAAGCATATAGACAGAAATTTAGGTCTTATAAAAAGTTTGAAACACAAACCTATGTTGAATTTGCTAGGGAAAAAGAAGATTTATTTGATAAATGGCTTACGTCAAAGAAAATAGATAAAAATTTTGATAAATTAAGACAATTAATGTTATTAGAAGAGTTCAAGCAGTGTGTTAATTTAGACTTAAAAACACATTTAGATGACAAAACTGTTGAGACATTGCAAGATGCAGCTGTTGTTTCCGATAATTATACCATTTCACATAAAAGAAGTTTCAAAGGTCAAAATTTTAATACTTCAAGCGGAAATTACAAAAATCAAAGCACTGAGCGTACTGATATTAAGCCTGTTGCACAGAATAAGAGTCCGTCTAGTTATAATATGTCTGGTCCAAAGTTTGATACTTTTGAGAAGAAGTCACTAACTTGTGCTTATTGTAAGAAAAATGGTCACCTGATGGCTGATTGTTTTAGACTCCAGAAGAAGAATGAAAGAGATCATAAGCCCAAGTCCAGTGCTTGTACGACACCCGTTTTTACCAATAAGTTGGAATGTCCTGCGAGTCAGGCTTTTAAGTCCAGTTTTTGTGATTACATGGAGGATTATCAACCCTTTATGTCTGATGGGTTTGTTTCTATTGTTAATAATACTACTCCTCAGCCTATTAAGATTTTACGGGACACTGGAGCTTCTCAGTCTTTGTTGTTAGAAGGTGTGTTGCCTTTGTCTGAGGAGACGTCCGTTGGTGCCTCCGTTTTGTTACGAGGTGTGGAGTTAGGTTGTATAGATGTTCCCCTCCATCGTATTTATTTGAAGTCAGATTTAATTACTGGACCCGTTGTTGTGGGTGTTCGTCCTACACTCCCTGTTGAGGGTGTTTCATTATTGCTAGGAAATGATCTAGCTAGGAACAAAGTGGTCGCTGAACCAATTGTTACAAGTGAACCGGTGGTGGATGTTAAATCACCTGAAGAAGATGCTGAACTGTATCCAGCTTGTGTTGTTACTAGGGCAATGGCAAGAAAACAACAAGATGAGGATTTACAAGAAGGCCAGTATGATTATATGGACCTTTCTGACACTTTCTTTGCCGACATTGAAGGTCCTGGTAGCTCAGAAAAGGCCATAATCAGACCACCTGGTACTAAAAAACGTGTAATTATGCCATGGCCAGACGTGAATAGCCATTCATTAGACAAAAGAACATTTAGGGAAGAACAGAATAAAGACCCTGAGGTTCTTCAGCTCTGCAAGAGGGCTCTACCCCAAGAAGAAGCAGACAAAGTGGCCGAATGTTACTACCATCAAGACGGCATTTTGATGAGGAAGTGGAGGCCCCCTGATGCTATCCCAGAGGAGGAATGGAGAGTGGTATACCAAGTGGTGGTGCCTAAAGTCTATAGGCAAGAAATTATTGGTCTTGCCCATGCCACCCCCTTGGCTGGACATTTAGGTATAAGGAAGACTTGCCTTAAGATCTTGCAACATTTCTACTGGCCCAGACTTAGAAATGATGTCGCAGAATACTGCAAATCATGCCATATATGCCAGGTTGTTGGCAAGCCTAACCAGAAAATACCACCAGCACCACTTCTGCCAATTCCATCCTTTGAAGAACCTTTCAGCCGAGTACTTATTGATTGCGTTGGACCTTTACCAAAGACCAAAACTGGAAATGCTTATTTACTGACGATCATGTGTACATCCACTCGCTTTCCTGAGGCTATTCCCCTAAGAAATATCAAGACACCAACTATTGTCAAAGCTCTTATCAAATTTTTCACATATGTAGGACTTCCTAAGTCTATACAGTCCGACCAGGGTTCAAATTTTATGTCAGGTTTATTTCAGCAGGTCGTTTACCAGTTAGGGATTGCTCCGTATAGATCAAGTGCTTATCATCCAGAATCTCAAGGTGCCTTAGAACGTTTTCATCAAACATTGAAGAACATGATTAGGACTTTTTGTCTTCAATTTGATAGGGACTGGGATGATGGTGTTCACTTTCTACTTTTTGCGGTCCGAGAGGCTGTTCAAGAATCCCTTGGTTTTAGCCCCTTTGAGTTAGTGTTTGGTCATACTGTAAGGGGACCTTTGAAATTGATTAAGGAAAAATGGCTTACTGAACACACTGACTTGAATCTTCTAGACTATGTATCTAGATTTAAAGAAAAATTGTTTACTGCTTGTCAAATTGCTCAGAAAAACTTAAAAACTGTACAGAATAAGATGAAAATATGGTATGATAAAGATGCCAGGGACAGAGTTTTTGAGCCTGGTGATAAAGTACTTGTATTTTTGCCAGTTCCTGGGCATCCTTTACAGGCTAAATACTGTGGTCCTTATACAATCGAGAGTAAAATCAATGATTTGAATTATATAGTAAAAACTCCAGGTCGGCGTAAACAAAATAGAGTGTGTCACATTAATATGTTAAAACCATATTTTGAGCGTACTAATGAAGGTGAGAGTAAACCAGTTGCCACTTTAGCCATGGTTAAATCGGAGAACGATCATGACAAACCAGCCATAACTGAACCATCTTTTGATTCCAAGACTATGAAACAAACTGTTAGATTGAAAAATTCTGAAATTTTGTCAAATTTAGACTCAAAACTTGCACATCTGACTTTCGATCGCAGAGAAAAATTGAAAACTTTGGTATTTTCTTTTAAAAATCTTTTTCCAGATGTGCCAAACAAAACCACTGCTGTTTGTCATGATGTTGATGTAGGCGATGCTTCTCCAATTAAGCAACATCCTTACCGGCTCAATCCACTTAAACTTGATGTTATGAGACAAGAAATTAGATATATGCTTGACAATGATATTATTGAGCCGAGTAACAGTGAATGGAGCTCTCCTTGTCTTCTTGTACCCAAACCAGATAAAACCTTTCGTTTCGTTACTGATTTCAGAAAAGTAAACTCAGTCTCAAAATCTGACTCCTATCCGATTCCAAGGATAGACGATTGCATTGATAACATTGGACAATCAAAATTCGTAAGCAAATTTGATTTATTAAAAGGTTACTGGCAGGTCCCCCTGACACCGAGAGCTCGTGAAATATCAGCTTTTGTCACACCAGACGGCTTATTTCAATATACTGTCATGCCGTTTGGTATGAAAAATGCTCCAGCTACATTTCAAAGAATGATCAATAATGTTATAAAAGATTTAGACTGTTGTTATGCTTATATTGATGATCTTATTGTATGTAGTGATAGCTGGGAAGAGCATTTAACACATTTATATGATACTTTTGATAGATTGTCACAATCAAATTTGACTGTTAATCTTGCTAAAAGTGAATTTTGTAAGGCCACTGTTGATTATTTAGGGCACACAGTTGGCCAAGGTCAAGTGAAACCTATTATGGCTAAAGTGGATGCAATTACCAATTTTCCTCCTCCTACAAATAAAAAACAACTTATGAGATATTTAGGCATGATTGGATTTTACAGAAAATTTTGTTCAAATTTTGCTACTGTTGTTCAACCATTGACTCATCTTTTACGAAAAGATTTTAAATTCATCTGGAGTGATAATTGTCAAAACTCTTTTGAAAAAAAGCAAATCACTTTTAATTAACAGTCCCGTTCTTATCACTCCAGACTTTAAAAAGCAATACAAACTTGCCGTTGATGCAAGTGATGTAGAAGTTGGAGCCGTTTTATATCAAGAAACAGATGATAATGTTGAGAAACCTATATCATATTTTTCCAAGAAATTAGATAAACATCAGAAAAATTATTCCACTATTGAAAAAGAATGTTTTGCACTGTTGTCTGCACTTCAACATTTTGATGTATATTTAAATCCCACTATGCATCCTATTCTGGTTTATACTGATCATAATCCTCTCACCTTCATACATAAAATGAGAAACAAGAACCAGAGGTTGACTAGGTGGAGTTTATTGTTACAGGAATATGATATTATTGTAAAACATATTAAAAGTAAAGATAACGTAATAGCAGATGCTTTATCTAGATCTTATTAAAACACTGTATACATACTATATATTTTTGTATATATTGTTCATGAAGTTCTCGTTACACTCAAACTTCTTTTAAGGGGGGAGGTGTTATGATATTGTAATTATTATATTTATTTATCTTGGCCTAATTTGTTTTGCGTAGCCTTATAACATGTATACTATGATTACATAATACTTATAGTTGTTTACCAAATAATGTTATAACTGCGCAGTTTAGAAATCACTGGAACAATAATGGATACTGGTGAAATGACTAGAACTTTCTATTTGACTTACGTAATAATTATGGTGTGATTCGAACTTCTACCGTATTCCAGAAGTTTCCGTTCTACAGTATATATACGGACAAGAAAGTTAGACTTTCAGAACATCATTTATCAGACCACAGATAGACATTCTTGTGTTCTCAGCTGTTGGATTTATTTACGTTTCACACATCATCATTGACATACTTTTATTTGCGTTGCATCATACTAGATTGTGACTGATTGGATATAATATTCCGTTTGGATTCAGGAAACAGTGACCAGAATTCCGGATCAAGAAAAAACAGGATTTTGAACAGTTAAGTTGACATTTTATTTTGTGTAATATTATTTTGTAAACTTGTATATAATAAATCTTGTTAAATTTTATTATTGATTTGTGTCTTTTGTTGGCTACAATTTAAAAGGTGATTTCGGCCGTAACAATATTTATGATTCTATTTTATTACTGTTACTCAAATTTATATTAAATAAACAGCCCATTCGTATAAAATAGACAAGATTGATGTTTCCTTTATTCTAAGACAGCGATTGCTGCATAGTTTTCAGTCAAAATATGAGACAGTGTTTTTATTGTTTTCAATATTATGTTAAAAAAACAGCATCCTGATGGAAACAAAACCATAGCTTTTTATGAAACAACAAGCACTATACAATTAAGAAAATCAAAATCAATCGATAGCAACGCAGAAAATGCGGAACTATCGAGTATAACGATTGTTTGATTAACAAAAAACCAGGTAAGTCAACTTAAATTTTTGTAATTTTCTTCTCTGTGATGTTTTTGGAATTCTTTTATATTTACCACACCGAGATTCGTGGAAAGCAAGCATCGTGATAATGCTCTTGTTTTTTTTTTCGCTCTTATCACTCTAGTACAATGCAGGGATCATATTCATGTCATATCAACATGATCTCGTCATAATACGTACTTAATAGTTGCTACTTGACGTTAAACAATAATTCATCGATCTAACTACTTTCAGTTTTATAACTCACAAGTTCAATTTATTCAGGCTAAGATATCAATGAGTCTAGACGTTTATCACTGTTAATAGCAGAATAAGAATTCTTATTATAGTTCGGCATTAAAACTGGGGCTGGATTATTTCCGTCTTACTTACAAAAAATTATCACAAGAAAAGAATACCAATTTTTACAGTACATGTTTATATAATTTTGAAATTAAAATACCTAAAATCCATAACGAATGACCAAACAACACATTAATTCATTATCACCAACGCAATTAATAATGTTTGGTATTCGGATTTAAATATTAGATTCAAATTCAGAGGATTGAAAAAAATGCAAGGGATGTTATGTTTTTAAGACTACACATTGACGTTTTTCCTACTTACGATGACGACTTATGTGAATTATAGGATTTATTTCACTCGGAAATCCCCGTATTTCAACACAATCAATGTAATAAATATTACAAAAGCCAAGGAGTTTCTCCATCGTGTAAAATTCTGTCCTTAGATGCTTTTGGTCATTTTTATGTTTTTGAATTTGCTCTTCAACCTTTTGGATTATTGTTTTGCTTTGCAACATTTTAAGCCTTGAGCACAACTGATGAGTCGTAAATAGACGAAATCTCCACATTTTGTGCATCAAAATTAGTACAAAAGAATTTTTTTGGTAGTTATAAACCACTGACGTTAGTTTGTTCGTCTGTCCGTAGTCACATTTTCTTGTGAGTTAAACGCCATATTGGATTTTATGTATTTTATTTTCGTAGATATTGTAATATACTGTAAGTAAAAGCGCAGAAAGGTTTTATAAATTTGAGTTTAAGCTAGTGACCTTATCTCCTCATTCTTTCTTAATTTTATACATTTCATTCTATAAACCATTGTCATACACTATTTGTAGACGCCTAATAAAGTTTTACAATTTTGATGTTCAAAACTGAGGCCAAAAGATCGAATTGAGTTATTAGGATCAGTGACCCAAACCTATGATTGCAGTATTTGACACACCAGGGATTCAATATGTGGGGAGTAGTTGTGACAGCTGTCCTTTCCATCTATTAAATCATTAATAGATTGTCATAATATATATAAATATAGCAATTGGCTCAGAGCATATGTTTTCACGTTTAGTTTTTTTCCTGTTGTAACAGCTATCAAATATTGACTGTACAAGGAACCGGGAAAATGACCTATTTTTCATAGTTCGTACCACTTATAAATACGGAAATTGTCCATTTACTTCCTAGTAATGATATCTATTATACACTTGTGTGATCTAGATTATGTACTTTAGATTACTTCCACAACCCCTTGTCATCATAAGTGAAGAACTTGCATCCTTTAACCTTTCGTCTAATAATTGGTACTTTAAATCAGGAAGTAGTTATTAACAAACTTCTACATACAATATAACACTGTAAAGAAATAAAATGCATAAACTAAAACATAAAAGAGGAGTTTAAGTCACAAGCCTTTATTTCTATTTTTTAAAACCCGACCCCTGTTGGATCATGGTTTGAAAACATATCTTAAATCATCATTGCGCATCTATATATTGAAAATGAAAGAGAATTTTAGGCTGAAACTGTTCTTCACAATTTTCCAAATTAGATCCTCTATTCGGCCCTTGTTTTGCAAATTAGATATGAAAGAGGTGTTACCACCACAAAGGAAGTGTGACGGATCGAGACAACAGTAATATCCCCAAACGTTTTTTGATAGTACGGGGATAATACCGCTGCAAGGACTATTCCAAGTTAAGAGACAAAACAAAAATAAATCTGTGAGATCTTTCCCCAATGATTTTCAGCTAAGAACAATATCATATATTTTATCTGCGTGTTCATCTAAGAAACGATTATTTTATACATTTGGTCACCTAGAAAACGTCAGCACTGTAGTTTATGCTTCGACGTAGTGGTTTTATTAGTTTGGCATGAGAACCTTAGATTTCATTAACCGGCATATAAAATATTTGGAATGTTTCACCTAGGAAATCGATATTCTTTCTGTAAAACGCCCGACATACAGGTATAAAATTGTGCACATGAATACCCCAGAGACATCCAAAACTAAGAAACTACCAGTAACAGACGGTCACGATTTATAAATAAATCGCAATAAAATATCATCGATTAAATATTAAAATGAAAAATCAATGAATTTAGAAATAAGTATAATTTTCAAATGGTTTCATGTACATGTATCGTTGTTTTTATTATTGATCAGCAAGAAGAATGCTAATTGGTGTATAAGATTCCAAAGATATATTTCTAATTCTATATATATCCAGGATACGTTGATGCATTTTGGTAGAACAACTAAAAAAAATAAAAGTGGGAAATTTGATAAATTTTAACATTTCAAAGATTGTGACATGTATAAGTTCGCCAAAAGGTGAAATAACTTTTGCTTTGTATAAGTTATTGATTGTGTAGTTGACGATAATTGACGTCCTGTTTCCGTGGATCAACCAAAACTGTTTCTAATTAGTTAGTTTTGCTCATTTACATTTGACTTATAAACATTGTTTCATCTCCAATGCTGGCGATGACGCCTCAGAGGGAAATAATCAATAATCGCCTACCGTCTTAGTAGATGAGCATGGAAGAAACTAATATGAGTCATCTTCAATCGCGAAAGTAAACTGTGTTAAAGATTAGAACGAGACATGTAATGTTGTTTCATGCACGCATATCTGTACATGTGCAATTTAACTCACAAGAAAATGCGACTACGGACAGACGGACAAACTACCAAACATTTTTTTCTCTACTTATTTTGATTTGTGACTCATCAGTTGTGCTCAAGGCTTAAAATGTTATCATTGGTATCTTAGCCTGAATACATTGAACATGGGAGTTATAAAATTGAAAGTAGTTAGACTGCTGTTTTTTGGTTGGATGATGAATGGATTATTGTTTAACGTTAAGCAGCAACCATTAAGTACGTAGTAGGACGAGATCATGTTGATATTATATGAATATGATCCTTGCATTGTACTAGACCGAAACCCTGGGCCGGTTTTTTAACGTGCTAGCCCACGAGGTAACAGTCCACAGGAATACATAGCACAGAGAAGCAGCAAATACCATTTGCAATGTCTTTGGTTTGACCCGGCCCGGCGACTATCCGCATTTTGGGCGAGCATGCTACCACGAGCACCCAAGCGGTTGATAGTGGTTCATTCCCAATTCCAAATACCATCTACACTACTGCTCTAATGGATAACCTTCCCAGGTAGCACAAAACATTTCCAAGATATTTTGATAAGATCGTCAAAATGTTACCTGGAAATATTTCCGAAAAAACATTTTGATGATGTTGTATGAACATTTTTTTGGACATGAGAAAAACATTTTTGTAAGATATTCGGTTAAAATATTTTTAAAATATACTAAAAATGTTATTAAAAACGTCAAAAATTCAAGTTTCTTTGACATTTTATTATAATATTCTAAAAACATTATTTCGATATTTTGTTATCATATGTACAATATTTTGAAAATGTTAGTATGACATACACAAAGACATTTATTATAAATATTTCATTGATATTTTAGCAATATTTCCAAAAAAATAGTAAAACAAAAATATTTTGCGAACATTTCTTTTCAATATCGTGAAAACATTTTCATCAGATATTTGAAAATAAATATTTTTAAAACATATTTTTAAAATATTTAAAAATGTTACATGTAAATATTTTTTGCCAAACATTTTTATGATATTGTATAAATATTGTGTTTAATTTGATCACAACATTTTTGAAAAACATTTAAGTGAAATATTTTTAAAATATACTTAAAACGTTTGCTCTAAAAGTGACACTTCACGTTTCTGTGATATTTTATTAAAACGTTCTATACATACTAATTGGATATTTTCTTACCACTCATACGATATTTTAAAAATGTAATTTTGATATTAACAATAATATTTTTTGAAAATATTATACAGATATAAAAATCTATATTTTGAAAAAAATGTGAACTTGAAATATTTTTTAAACCTTTCTTTTTAATATCATACAGACATTTTCTTTAAATATTTCTGTAAAGTTGTTTATAAAACATAATTTAGAAATAACTAAAAAATGTTTTCTGTAAATATTTTTTACCAAGCTTTTTCCATGATATTGTATAAATATTGTTTTTTATTTGATAATAACATTTTTCAAAAACATTCAGGTGAAATATTTTAAAAATATATTTGTAAATGTGCCACTTCATGTTTCTCTGATATTTATTCAAAACGTTCTATACATATTATTTGGATGTATTCTTACCATTCATGCAATATGTTAAAAATATAATTTTGATATTAACAATTACATTTTGGGAAAAATATTATACATATGTATAATTTATATTTTGAAAAAAAATGTGAACTTGAAATATTTTTTTAATATCATACAAAAATTGCCATAAAATATTTCTCTAAATTGTTTCTGATACGTAATTTTAAAATGTTGTCTGAAAATTATAAAAGAAAACATCTGAATTCTACATGATTATTTTTTTTTAATTTACTTATGAAAGGCTAAAATATACTTGGTAATCGGAAGAAAAGGGAAGATTTTTCAAATTTGATGAAATTTGTGGACGAGATTTTTTCCCCTTTTTGCATAGAGATAAATAATACATATGTTCTGGTCCTTCTAATGTCATAATAGAACAATAAAAGGTGAGGTCAAAAAACAATTTTTCAAATATATGTAAAATTTCTAGATAAAGCAGCTTAACATAACCTAGTCTAATGAGGTGTAACGTGCCTTTTGTTAATTTAGAAAGTTGACACTCGGGGAATCAGTCAACGAAACTTGTAAGGAAGTGACTATGTCATTGATCTCTTTTAGTAGTTAACTGACACCAAGTTGTGAAAATGAACACATATGTAACTTTTTACTGTTTGATAATACAGTTAATGAGTTGGAAACAGATCACAGTTAAGAGAGTAAAATTGATTTTCCACCACATACACCAGTTATCTTTGAAAATTTGCAAGTCATTACAGTTACATTACTTAATTATTTTCTATGCTGTCTTGTTATGTTTCTATTAAGTTTATTATATGTTTTTTATTCTTTTAGTTATACATGTATGTATCCGTAAGGCATTTGTTCATATGTTTCGTTCTCATCAATTTGACTTTTCCTTTGAATTTCGAATGGAAGAAATGTTCCCGCTGTTTCGTCGCTTAGTCGGAATTTTTTGTAGATTTTTATGCGATTGCTTGAATTTTTATTCATTTTTATTCTAATTTATTATAATAAATATATCTACGTTATTATATTTAAGTTTATGTTTGTTCAAATGTCATTTATAACATTAAGAATATCTTTATAGTTTATGTCCTGTCAAAAAAGAATCAAATCAGACATATTCTATTTAATATTTAAACGTTAATGTTTGCGAAACTCTTAAAGTACAAATTTACAAACTTTACGGGCATAATTATCTTGTTCACTGTGTACGTTTTAAATTTCAAAGAAAACTTTGAGCATTGGTAACATTTTCTGTCTTCTCTGAAGTGATTGTATTATTGAGGAGCTTAATTGGTGTTCATTTGAAAAACAAACTCTCAGAATGGTTTTGAAAAAGTACAAAAAGAATGCAAATTACCAAAATTTTGAGATGAGATTTTATATCCTCAAAACTCTGTCCTTCCTCCATGGAAATAAATCGATTATTGTGAAATAATAATAAGCTTTACTGAAATCCATACATTAACCCAATTGGGTTGTAGTATTCACTTACAACAATAACATGTATGTATAACATGAACACAAAATATCAAACATAACTACATATAAAAAATAAAGGAGCTATAGCTAGATCTCCTTTCCTCCGGAGACTGTTTAGTATAAGCTAGAAATCACTGCTTTAATTTCATCGGGTGTTTAATATGATAGTTTTTTTTTATGAACTATAGTTATTTAAATCAGCATAATAATAATTATAATTTTAATAATAAACAAACAGAAAAACACACACAATTTAAAACCAAGGGCAGAAATATTTATCTGAAATTTTGCCCAGACACTCGTCATCTTCTGGATTCGGTCCTAGCAGATGTAGTAAATGACAACTTCTTTTTCAACAGGATTATATATCATACATGTATTTGCATAATTTATTTTTTTTAATTTCGTCGCATCTATGAATTTTATTTTCATGAAATCATATAGTCTTTACCCCTTGGATCTTTTGATTGTAATTAAAATATTTTATTCTTTTTCATGTTGTTCTTCAAACATTTTTCATTCAATAAATAACTTTATAATAATTTTATATTTATTAATCCATTAGGGATATAAGCATACAATATACAACATAACACACACACACAAATGTGATAATAAAGAATAAAGGTGTAAACAGTTAATTGTTATGATAATCCCCTCTCCTCAGTTCTAATGACTGTTTTCTAGAGGATGTAACTGTTTTAATATCACTTGATGTTGACGAGTTATAGAAGCTTTTCAAGTTTCTCAACGTTAGTAAAGTTCTTAAAATTATTGTCTACTGTTAAAATAATTGAATAATTTTGCACGAAGATTCTTAGTTAAATTGCAGGACAGCCACAGAAATGAAATTCGTCATCATTTTCATTTTTACAATAAATACATAATATAATGTGAATAAGGCATCTTTTAATAAAGGGTATATATTTTCAAAATACAATCTAGAAAGATATTTCACAGTTTGCACTGAGATATATTTTTCAAATGGTTCTCTTTCCATCTCGATCTGACCTTACGGTTATATTTGCAGAATTCCTTTTTGTCCCAAGTGTATTTCTACAAAAATGTAGACGAATTTTTTTCGAGAGGTGTTTTATCAATAAACGTTAGTACATCTACTTGAGACTTGGATCTCTTGCTTCTCTCTTTAGCTCTATAGTATTTCATATTTCATATATAAATCCATATAATTTATATTTTGAAATTATAGGTCAATATGGGTTTTATCATTGTTAAAAAGATTACAGGTTACTTTTACTGGTAAATTATATGATTTTACAGAAAAGAGTACTTTTCTGGCTTCTAATTTAATTGATCTTCGATATATTAAAACTTTCCAAGTCAGTGGGTGCTTAAAACTTCGGAGAATGGTTCACTTTCGTTCCGGTATACATACCACTACTTATTTCCAATGACCGGAAGTTCGGCATTTGGCGCGGAATTCGTTTGAAAGAAAACATTTAAATTCGTGATGCAACAACAGTTTCTTATCATTTTGTCTACAGACCGAAAGAGAGTGAAGACTGAAGAAAATTTTCTACCTCTGTTGTATATATCATTGGTGATATCTGGTAAGAACACATTAAATTTCTGTAGTGTTGTTGAATGTTTTGGAAATTTTGTCGAACCATTTTCTTGAGGGGGACGATGCGATGACACAGCCACAACCCATAATACTGTTATGATCTTAAATATTATTATATTATTTTTATTTATATTTTGTTTATATCCTTTGTGGATAAAGTTATCATTGTATCATAGAAATATTTCTGATTATTTATCTGCATCCTGGATGCTGTGATAATAATAAACTATAGAGCTTAACAATAAGTTACAACAAACAAGACTTCATTTTGACAAGAATTTTTAAATATTGAGGTGTGATGTTATGCTTACTCAATACAAGTTACTTTTTAAGTTAATTATTTTTAGAAATGTTTAAAATTCAAATAATGATATAAAATTGATACATATGTTTCTCAAAGCTAATAAACATTATATCTCTTACCCAAATCATCTATAAATAGCTGATAAATATATTTTAACCCATTTCTTAAATAACTTCTGGAAAAACAGCTCTGCCTGGCATTTGGTGAAATTTCTAGCAAAGATATAATTGTCGCTGTTCATTGTCAAATATTTATTTTGATCACCTACATCAGTGTTCTAGGATTTTTTAATCAACCAACTTTCCAAGTGAAAGTCACTTCTCAAAATTGACTTTCCCAGTAATTACAATAACTTTCCCTGATATTTTTTTTAAATTGGTGCATTTTGTGTATGCATATCTGTATCCACAAATCAGACATTTATACATGTATCCTTGTATGACTGAGTAAACAACACTTTTGAACACAGGTGCTTGAGGACAGGACTCATATTAACATGCAAATATGTGCAAAATTTGAGAAGTATGTCATGGACATTGAAAAATTGTGAAATCCTAATTTTACACTAAATACAAACGGATAAATGGAGTAATAAAAAGTATCAAAAAAGGATTTCCTCATGTTTGAATTTTCATAATCATATTTTTTTACGATATATGTTTTACGCATAATTTATAATTTTTTCCCAAACAATAAATTTTTCGACACTTTAGTCCAAGTTGTAACTTTTTGTAAGTCTGCATAATAAGTACAAATGTAGTTTTAATTTCGAGTGCAAGATGTATTGCATTTAATAAAACAGCTGAGGGTGCCTGCTGATACATTTTACTGATCAGGGATTTAAGTATTGGGTTTACCCGTTTTGACCTAACTCATCAGTAGGCAGCTGAAAAACTTGTCAGGAGGCAGGAAACATGCATATATATATTTTTTTTGCCTTAGCTTGGAGAAGGAGAAACAGACATATAAACAATTTTTTTCTCTGATTTCCTATGAAAAATCCCAAGACTAATCTGTTTTCAAATCAAATTCTTCCATAGTATACATGTAAGATATTGTGGCCAGAAAATAATTGGTCTAAATGTGGCACCAATCCATGGAATTAAAACGCATGTCCTGAGAATGTTATAAGCACCTTTCCTTTTGTGCACACTTTTTAACTTGACATTTGTATATATACTGACCATCAAAATAAGGCAACACTTACATTTACAAGATTTTTGAGGTGGTGGAAATTCAAAAGTAATCCTCCAAAATAAACTAAAATTTTTGTCATTAGTTTCTAAGGTAGCCCGCCATGAAGATTTTCTGAATTTTTCACTTTTTTCAACTTCAAGATTTTGAATTTTCAAAAAATTATGTCTTTTACCCAAAAACACAATTTCAAAACTTTACCCATTTCTTTTCATCATAAACATTGTGGGAATAAAACTTAAATGTCCGAAAGCAAGATTTATGGCTTTTATCGCTGTTTGACTGTTGTGACAAAATTTTGTAACTCAACGCAGAAAATTGTTTTTCGACTATTGAAGTTGTCAGATCGACCGTAGCTGAGTGTCTTTGCTAACAAGCATACTGAAAGTCTTTTTTGAATTTGAGAAGTTAACAGTTTATGTGTAGCTTTTCAAATTTTGAAAATGATAAATATTTCATAAATTTTATGTCAAGTACTCTTGCAGTTCTTTTGGTGGTCAGTGTATATTAATGTACAAAAATGTATGTAGAAGTAGATATATGTATTTTTAACAGCAGTAATTACAAGTTAATGTTTACAACCCATCCTTAACAGATAGTTTTAAAATATAATCCATAATTTTCCAGATTTAATATAAATCATGAATTCAAACCCTGGAAAAGAGACTGAATATAAAGGAAGGTCAAAACGTTTAGAATATAACAGGAACTGGATTTTAAATAAGAGAAAAAATCATTTAGTGATACAAAAAACACTTAATAAACACAGTATTGAAAGTTCAGATGAAGGGTCTTCTGAATCTAAAAGTTGTTCTCCAGACTATTCAAATTTCAAAGAATGTTTTCAGTCGAAGAGTGTAAGGAGAAAGGTGAAATTTGATTCAGATTTGAAAAAAGGAAATGAAGATGCATGTTCACACAACTATAAAAACTTGATTAGGGCAGACATAAATGAATGGGACATTATAGATGAAATGGAAGAAATGATTCCAATAAGTGATTTAGAATCTAATGATGATAAAATTGAAAGCAGATCTATTGCAGACGAATTGAAAGCATGGGCTCAACAGTTTGAGATAAAGCAAAATGCGTTTGATTCCCTTCTAAGGATTTTAAGAAGTAATGGGCATAAGGATGTCTTACCTGCATGTGCAAGAACCCTATTGAAAACTCCAAGATTGGTAGAATTAAAGAATGTTTCAGGAATGAGTTATTACCATTTTGGCCTGAAATATATGATCGAACAAAACTTGAAGAAAATATCTTTAGAAAAAAATCTTGATAGTGTTGAAAACCTCTCATTATCTATTAATATTGATGGATTGCCTTTATTCAAGAGCAGTAACACAAGTGCATGGCCCATTCTTTGCGTAATTGATAACATAAAAGAATGCAAAGTGTTCCCCATTTCATTCACAGTTGGCACCAGTAAACCATCAAACCTAAATTTTCTGAATGATACTGTCTCAGATCTAATAGATGTTTGCCAGAACGGAATAAATTTTGGAGAAAGAATTTTTCCCGTGTCTATTACCTGTATTATATGTGATGCCCCTGCTAAAGCCCTAATCAAGAACACTAAACATTTTTCTGGTTATTATGGCTGTGATAGATGTGATCAACATGGTGAATATTTTGGTAGGGTTACATATCAAAAGGTGTCAAACTTATCAATAAGAACAAATGCATCTTTTAGAATACAGTTGCAAGAAGAGCATCACAAAGGCAATACACCCATAACGCATCTGCCAATTGATATGATCAAACAATTTCCGATAGATTATATGCATCAAGTTTGTCTCGATGTAACAAAACGTTTACTTTTAACGTGGATGAGGGGTCCAAGAGCAGATTTCCGACTTTCTGCTGCACAAATTAGTGAAGTAAGCGAGAAGTTAATTTTATTGAAACAGTTTATACCAAAAGAATTTGCCCGTAAACCAAGATCATTGGTTGAAATTGACCGCTGGAAGGCAACCGAGTTCAGACAATTTCTATTATACACTGGTCAGTTTGCTCTTAAAGGAATACTTCCTTCTCGCTATTATAATCATTTCATGGTCTTGAATGTAGCAATTTCCATTTTAGTTAGCAAGAGATTAACTTCTTTACATGGTGATTATGCTCAAAGTTTACTTGAGTATTTTGTTACAACAGGTAGAGAACTTTATGGGAGAGAATTTCTTGTGTACAATGTTCACAGTCTAGTACATCTAAAAGGTGATGCATGTGAATTTGGTTCCTTGGAAAATTGTGCTGCTTGGAAATTTGAAAACTTTATGCAACAGCTTAAAAGAAAAGTTCGTTGTGGAAATCGACCTGCTGTACAGTTGGTAAAAAGAGTTCTAGAGGAACTTTTTGTTGATGAAACTAATGTTAAGGGTAGTGTCTCGAAACAAAATTCACAACAGGTTAAGGAACCGAATAATGCATTCAAGTCTGATGTCACTGGAAAATTTTACGAAGTTCTGTATCCCGACTCAGTTGAAACATATATGTGTAGGGTCTATCACACACAAGAGCCACAATTCCTTGAGCCATGTGACTCACGAATCATTGGAGCGACAAAATTCCACTGCCTGAACTACGAAATGATAAAAATAAGAAAGGATACATTAAGTACAAGATGCATGTTGATAAAGCAAGGAAGAAATGTAGTGTTCCTTCCACTTCTGCATGAAATTCAAGGTATTTAACAAATAGAAATGTAGCTTTAAAATATGCACAAAGTGATTTGTTTTTTGTTATTATATCAGACTAACATTTAGTTTCATAAAAAAGCATGTGCATTATGTCCCAAATTATGTTTTTAGTTCAAATTGAAAAAAATACTGATTTTGTACATTTTTCAAACTTCATGTATGATTTTACAATATAATTTATTTATGGAAAAAAATTCATACAAAAATCTTCTCTATTATTTTCGAGAAACCACTATTGCAGAATTTTCTTTAAATTTTTTTTCCAGATTGAAAATGCCATTTTCTGTGGTAGTTTTTGATGATTATGATGCTGTAGAGTGTGTACCGACCAGCTGGTTATCAGTTTCTAATAAAAAGGTACAACATTTGTTTAGTAAGGTGCATTGTTTAAGCATTAAATCTGCATGTATTCAATTTCATACAAAAAACAACAAAGCTACAATGTATGATATAAAAACAAGAATATAATTTCATTAAACCCCAGCAAACGTATTTTTTTTTTGGGGGGGGGGGGGGGGTTATATAGGTTTCAGTCTGTCTGGAATTTGTGTTTGAACCAGAAATATAAAAGATATGGCTGTTTGGACTTGTGCAATTTATAACAAAACTTCGTTTCATGTGTTGTCTGGAACTACTCCTACATTACTTGCACGATTCTCATGACACTTTATGGAGTGTTAGATCACTATATGGAGATGTGCATTTTGTCAGGAATTTCTATTTTGGCAAGTACTTTGAAAAATATGATGATTTGTGTAGGCTTCAAAACAGAAATGTTGCGGGGGGGGGGGGGGGGGGGGTTATTAGTCCCTTTCAGGAAAGTTCTTGTTTAACCAGTTTTAATTTAATGAAAAACATATGACAAAGTTATTATGCAAGACAACACATTTTTTTTCAGACCAAAGATGTTAAAATATTGACTTCAGGCTTCTTTATTTAAGGATTTTTATACACCTTATATATATGGATACTGACGATTATAAAACTTGAAAATATTCATTAGAAATTATACTAAATTTTTTTATCAAATAAAATAATCAGACTAAATAATATTAGACTACATGGGAAACAACTGGAAACATGTAAATGATTTTATCATTAAATTCATTGTACATAAACTTTCCTGAGTCCTTTTAATACTTAATATTGTTTCTTAATGTGTGTTTACAGACAAAATGCTATTGGCCACTTAAAAACATAAAGAAAAAAATGATTGGAGAAGAAATTCCAGACAAAAAAGTATGGAGTATTTATGATTGTAGAGTTATAAGTCGTGGAGGTGAGTAAAATGCATTGAAAATAAGCTTTGATGTTGTTGCAGAAATGAGAGGTTAGGTTCATACCAATACATGTATGTACATTGACACATGAGGCACTTTCCTTCTCAGAATCTCAAAGAACATAAAATTCGCTTCAAATTTTCATTAAACATAAAATGCAAATATATTAAAAGATGGCTCATAAATTGAATCCTACAGTGTCCTAGAATATTTTAGTAACTTTATGTATCATTTCATTGACCAGTTTGAGTTCTGTATTTTAATACTTTGTCACAAAGATTATATTGCCCTATTATCAGTACTTGGGAATATTTATATATGTAAATACCATTTGTATTAAGTTTTATTTGGATTTGTGAAGAATTCTTAGCATATGGTTATCTTGAAAAGTGTATCTGAACCACTTTGGATGCTGCTAAATCATTACAAATGATGATACATATTATATTTTTGTAAACTGCAGAATATACAGATTACAAGGAAGCAGCAGAGGCTGCAAAGAGAGCAGAAGATACATCAAATTTAGAATCTTCAAATGAAGATGACTCAAAAAGAACAACAAAAAAGCCTGAAAGATTTCAGGAACTACAAGTCCCGTTAGAGGACTCAAGTGAAGGTACTTTGTATATTTTATGGCAAGTTATTCAATAAATGATCATCCCTGACTGTTTTTTTTTTAACTGTTCCTACGAAATTTTTTCAGGTGCATTTCAGGTTAAGTATTTGATCTCATTATGTTCATTTGTAGTCCATCATACCTTACATTTTGAAGGCCAAACTGAGAGAAGAGCATTAATAAAAACATTAACTGAATTAAAGTTGTCACCAACAGGGAAGAATTCTTTTGTCATAAAAAAAAAATAATAATATATTATTAATTTGAGAGCATTTACATATTTTTCATGCAAAATACTGTATTTTAGGGAAAAAATTAAAATTCTCCCACACACTCCATATCTTGCTATTTTTCAGACAGTCAGGATGATAATCTATCAACTTACATTGGCCTAATTTATCAACTTGAAAGTTGGTAATGAATTTTTATTAACAAAATATATTCACACTTAAAACGTATGAAAAGGACATGTCCGACTTACAATGATTCTTTACACCAACTACACCGTATCATTGATCTAACTTAAAATATTTTGCTGAAAAACTCAGCTAATCAGAAAAACTATTATGTATATGTACAAATGATGTAAGTCACATATTTTACCTTGAGTGAAATTCATTTTTTTAAGAAATATATTATTTTAAATGCTGATTCCTTGAGTGATTGGGTTAAATCAGCAGTGCAGGCCTTATAAAACCTGTGTATAATTTCGTCTAAAATTTTTTTGTAGAAGAAACTGTAGAAGATGTAGCAAACCTTCCAAAGGCTCCTGTATATAAGAGTACTCCTGGTAAGGAAAGCAATTTCCTCTGATTTAAAGTATTATTATTAAGAATTCCTTAAATTTCATTAGAATTCTAGATCGACCGGTACTCTCTATTACGAAATTTCAGTATCTTCAATGAGCATTGAAAAAAAGTTTTTAAAATTTTGAAGGGACAGTGTTACATTTTCTTGAATTGAAGTATTGTTTGGTTGTTTTATTTCATACATGCAACATCAAAAAATTTTGTTTCCAATGAAGAACTAAGCTCGACTCGTTAGTGTTAAATATAATAAAACTAACCGAGTATCTTGTACTTGATGTACAATTACAGTTAAAAGTATAGACAGTACTAGTGGTAGTAGTAATGCATCCCCTCTTGTAAGACCAGAGGTTGTCCAGAATTGTCGGGAAGATTGTGCCCTACCTGTAATTGAAAGACCAGTCGTATCAAAGAATGGCTCTTCACTTCTTAACCAAGGTAATAAATTTCTTAAAATTTTCTGTGTACAGTTATATACGTTAGTTTTGTGAAAAAAAAAATTTGTTCAGTGATAATAGAAAATGGTTGAGCAACTTTTCTTCCCTTTCCTTTAAAAAAAAATTGTATATCAGCGAAAGGTTTTGGAAAATGACTGAAAACACATTATTTAATGCAAGAGTTAATAATAGAGGTATTACACTGTAACGGCAGATTTTTACAAACAACAGAAATGGTGTACATAAAACATCATATTGGTTGATTATATATATGTTTTATGATTTCAATAGTGTTTGAACAGATAAATTCCATAAAGGGCTCCATGGAAATGATGAAAGAAACCATGGATAGAATAGCCTCTGCAGTATTACAGGAGACTGATGTAATTGAGGACACACTCGAAGAACTTCTTCCAGAGAAAATAGACTCCGAAGAAATGTTCTTTGCCATGGAAGAAAGATTAGCGGAGGATGTGGAATACAAGAAAAAAATGGTAATTTTTGTAGTTCTAGTCAAAAGCTGACTCAGACAAGAGTGGCATGACTCAAAAATGCTTGCATTTATTCATTTGCCATAATTGTAATTGTATTGCTTGATTTTTCCTTGGTCATTAGGAAAAACAAGATTTTTTTTTTAAATAAAAAAAATAAAAATATTTGTATTTTATTTTATGCTGACAATTAAATGAAATTTACTGTTACTACATGCATGTTCATAGATTGAGGTAACCATTGTCACTTTGTATCAGCTCTAATTTTAGGGGTTTATTTTGTAATTGCTTACTAATGCAGTCGTGAATAAAACTTCCACTCATCTTGACTACATTGTAATGTATGTCTTTCAAATTTAGGGATTTATCACAGTTGCTTTTTCAAAAGTGTACCAAAAAAAGTAACTATTTTTGTTTTATTTCAGATCATATTGTTGGCAAAATTAAAAGGTGGATCTGATCTGGCATCAGTTGCACGTGTTCTGATGAGGACAGTTCTTACAAACAATTTAATGTCGTCTTATAGTTTTACGGGGCAGAAGGGAAAGTTATGTTTCCGTGACACCCGTACATATAAGTTAATTCTGAGTAAGTTATACTATATACAGCTTGAACAACTAAACATTATAATTTGTTTTCAGTTAACACATTATATTTTACTTGACTTTAAGTGTCTTCTCTGATGTCCAGATTAAATTATGATGTTTTGTGTTTTATTTCTATATAGAAAAGTTACACATTGTATGCAGATTCACAAGAAATTATAAGGTTTTAGGATTTTTATTTTCAAAGTTGATGCCCACTTTGGGGCAAATTTTGAAGTTTTGAATTTAAACTTGCAACCGAAACTCCTTTTATTTTTCATTTTATTTCTAAACATTATTGTCACACATTGTATGTAGATGCACAAGAAGGTTCTAGAATTTTGATTTTTCAAAAACTGTAGCCCATAGGCCCTTTCCCTTTATGCATTTTATTTCTTTACAGTATTGTCATACACTGTATGTAGATGCACAGTAAGGTTTTAGAATTTTTATTCTCGAAAAATTGGAGCCTGTTATATATTCAAAAATGATTATGAAAGTGGTGCACAGGGAAACAACATGCATATGCCTCAATATATTACATGTAAATATGCTATATATATAAATCTTTATCTAACAAGCATATTTTTGTTGTAGGAGCTGTAAAGAGATCCACTAAAGATAGATTCAAACAAATGGATATGGAGTTTGAAATAGCAGAGGTTCTCAGGAATGCTCCCAATCAACCAGGAGGCAAGAATTTTATTAAGGTATTTTCCTCAGCATACATTTAATTTTAAAGTTTCTTGAATATATTCGATAACAGGAAAATAAAAAAAGGATATATGCAGTTAGACGTTGTGTTTGTCAACAAAATTGTAACAAGTCTTTTTAAAAGAAAAGATTTCAGTGAGAAAATTTAAAAGCAGCATTAAATTTTATTCAATATTAATTGTATAGCTTAAAAGTCTCTTTAAATTGTTTGCAATTTTAACAGTTACAATAGTAAACATTCACTATTTTTACAGAGACAGAGACAATCAGCAGAGAAGAAAAGGAAGCATTCAGCACTAGATTCTGATTCGGATTGTTAAAAGGATGTGAATTAAGTGGACAGAAATATGAATGTGGTGGACAGAAATTTAGTTTAAAAAGATTTTTTGTAAATACATGTATGATAGTATCATATGAAATTGTTGCCATGAAGAAAATATAGAATTTGTTTTACTTTAAAAAAAAATAATAAATTAAATGAAAAGATTCTAGTTTTCACTTCTTTTGGCATATGTTTTCAATTTGCTTTCAGCAATTAATTGTATATTAATCTTAGTAACCCTTTCATCTATAATACATAATTTGACATCATGCGCTTTCAGCTTTCAATTAAGGTGTCAAATATACCCAACTATTCTACATGGTTATAAGCTTAACATAAAACCAGCACAAAATGTAAGGATTTATTTATGTAAAGTCTTTATCTGATTTTAAAAGAGATTCAGTTTGTTTGTTTGTTTTGGGTTTTACGCCGTTTTCAGCACATTTGGCTATTTCAAAGCGCCCAGTTTTTATTGGTGGAGGAAGCCAGAGAGAACCAATGACCTTCGGTAAAAAAAATTGCAATCCTTGTCAAATAAGATCAGAGTCGAACATGCCCTGCCACAAGTGAGATTCAAGCTCACAACCTCCAATATTTTACAGGCTAGTGATCATTAGTAGTCATGACGAACTATCGAGGCTCAAAAGAGATTCAGAGAAAAATGAAAGGAAAGGTTATTGTTGTCTGACACATTTTTGAACATGAAAAAAAAACATTTTGGGAGAGAATAATCACAGAACATTTCAGTGACATTTTTAATGTTAAAACATTTTCCAAATGTTAATTGTAACATTTTCTGAACATTTCAAGCAAAACATTTATGAAGTTATATTCAGAAAACATCATTGTGATGTTTTTTTTTAGTGTAAAATATGTTATAACAACATTATGTAAAATATCTTGCTAACATTTTGGCAAAATATTTACAAAAAGATATTTATACAACATTTTACTGATATTTTTAAACAGTGAAAACATTATTAGAACATTTTTCAAAATGTTTTTTGTAATATTTTCTGGATGTTTATATAAAAATATTAGCATTTAGATAATCGTCAAATGTTTCAATGATGTTTTAAAAAATGGAAATGTTATTGGAACATTTTCCTAAAGTTGAGTGTAATATTTTTTTAACATTTTCATCAAAACGTTTATTAAAGTATTCAAAAAACATTTTTTATATGTTTTTTGAGATCTCAAAATGTCAGATCATCATTTTCCAAACGTTTATTATAACATTTTTCTAACATTTAAAAAAAAATATTATAGAATTGATATTCATAAAATATTTTAGTGATGTTTTCAATTGTAAATAAATGTTATTTAAACATTTTCCAAACATTGAGTGCAACATGTTCAAAATATTCTCATAACAATATTATGTTGCAGATATTTGTAAAATGTTTACGTGATGTTTTAAAAAATCAAAATGTCATTAAAACATGTTCCAAATTTTGATTATAACATTTTTTTAACATTTTCATCAAAACATTTTTATAATGATAGTCATTAAACATTTTTTTTTATGTTTTCTGAAATATCAGGATGTCAGATAACATTTTCTAAATATTCCTTATAATATTTTCCTTACATTACCTAAAAATATTTAGAATTTAATATTCATAACATATTTTAGTGATGTTTTGAAGTATAAAAAATGTTCTATGAACATTTTCCAAATGTTCATTTTAACATTTTCTAAATATTTTTATAAAAAACATTAATATGTAGATATTTGTAAAACATTCAAGTGATGTTTTCAGAAATGAAAATGTTATTAGAACATTTTCTTAATGTTTGATATAACATTTTTCTCATATTTTCAGAACATTTTTAAAACAACTCGCATAACATTTATAAAACATTTTAGAAAATGTTTAAACAAATTTATCCGAATGATGTTTTGAAAATATCACCAACAAACATTATGGAAAATATCATTACGACTTTTACTGCGCCATACATTTTAACATCTTCATGATATTTATCTGCGATATTTTAAGAACATTTTCCAAAATATTTTTATAACGTTTTAAGAATATTTTTGTGCTATCTGGGTTAAAGCCCTATTTGACAATGAACTGTTACGCATACCATGTACTATGTTAAAATGTCAGTTCTTAAACAATAAGAAAGATACTTAACTATAAAAGTACAACCAACAGAACATTTTATCCAAATTAATTTTGTATCACAATATTATGAATCCTGTTGGTCAATAAACTGTTGTGGAATGTCGTATTAAAAATAGAATAAATAATTTAATTATTCTGTAAATACATTATCTCGTTAGCGTATTTGTTTGGAAATTGTTTATTCTGTGACGTTTTCTGTAATAGAAAACTATAACAATATCATAAGCAGATATTCTATCTGTTAGCATTCCTACTATAGCAATAAAATACGTCTAATTGTTGTGGCCTTCGCATTTCTTGTCACTCCCTGGACTAACATTGAAAAGGAAGGTTACCTTTCTGGAGAGTATTTTTAAGGGGAGAGCACCCCAATAATTTACTGGCAAATTCGACATATTTTTCAAGCTCTCGAACACGTGTGAAAGTAAATTACCTGGTTAGAAGAAATATCAATTGATGACCATGGACTGATATAAACACGACTTATCCCTGATTTACATATAACATGTATAATGCTTTGTACATACTTAAAGTTGTAAGAGGCAAAACAACAAGAACATAATCACGATTTATTGGTATGCTTTCAATGAGTCTCGGTAAAAAAAACTTCCAAAAACATCCTAGAAAAGAAAATTACAAAAATTTAAGTTGACTTACCTTGTTTGCAGACAAAAGTTATACTCGGTAGTTTCGGCATTTTCTGCCTTGTTATCGATTGATTTTGATTTTCTTACTTGTACAGTACTTGTTGTTTTCCAAAAAAGATATGGTTTTGTTTCCATCAGGATGCTGTTTTGTTCAACATAATATTGAAAACAATAAAAACACTGTCTCATAATTTGACTGAAAACTATGCAGGAAGCATAATTATATCACTGAATACTCCCACAGTGTTGCAGCAATGCAAAGATAAGAAAAAAAAGGGGTGGGGGTGAAGTCGTAATTGGAGGTTTTAAACAACGTCTTTATGTATAAGAAACAAGAAACATATGTATATGCATCTGTATATCAGTGTTACTCATTATAGTTGATGATGATATTGATGAGTTGTTCAGGTTTTTGAATTTAATAAGGTTAATTGATTGAAAGATGTTTAATTTCCACGGGCAAATATATCAGGTATATTCGGGATGGGAATAAGTGGGAACTTGTGGGTGCCACTTTAAAATGAGGGTGATTGATAGGGTCAGACATTTTGCCTTTAGAAATTTGTTAAACGGTCCACCAACAGACCCCTCAAGAGGAGTTGTTGCATGTGTTATTAAGTTAAGACCACGACATTCACTTAATACATAGATGAAAGTCGAAATATGTTCTAAATTTTTAGATTTAAAAAATAGGTCGAGAGGACATCCATATTAAAGTCAGACAATACCTGTAATATCACTGGCATGAAATATCCGAACAGTAGTTTTGTTTCACAGTTATACTGTTAGATTGTGTATTTCATTGCAAACATTAAGTTTTGTTTGAAAAGAAAAAAAGTTGAAAATGCACAAAAATATATTTCAATGACACTATATAACAATTTGTATCAAGAAAATGTATAACCAATTAGTACCTAATCTGATATTCATGGCTATATGGTAATTAATTTTTATTGTTTTCAAAGTAATACTAAAAAAAAGATTGTTTTCAGTAATACTCTGACAAATCGTAACATACAAGCCATTACCAGCATTGTTTTTGTCATGATTTATTAATAAATATTACAATAAATATAATTATATTATTTCATTTTTTAGAGAAAGTAGTTCAGAGAAGGAGATAAGTTTTCTAAATGCCTGGTTTGTTTGATAAAAATGACCAAATAAACAAGAGTTACCTCTCTTATCTTAAACTATGTTTTTGAAACTCAGTATGTTACTATAAAAAGAACGTCGTATTTAAATGTGGAAACAACTGTTAAATAGGGTTATTGTATAATTACATGTGAATGACTTCTAATTGGAATTGCGTACTGAAAATACAACAAAATTGGACCTTATTTTTTTCCTGAAGTAGCGACATTAATATACGTATATTTTGAACATCGACAAAATTTGCCTCATGAAAATACTGTATAAATTGTAACTCATTCAGAAAAACCCAAGTCGACTAATTGGGAGTTTTTGTGCTTAAGTCAAGTAAGTTGTAAGTTTGAAAACCACACGATATTAAGATGAAAACATTTCCAGTACCTTAAAGGTATTCAATATGTATTTAATATATTACGAGTTTTTTAATTAATTTAAAAAAAATCGGTTTCAAAGGTGATTTGTACTGCAACTATTGATTACATGTATTCTCATGTAAACAGATACGTTGAATAATAAAACAGAAATTAAATAGACGTTTTTAACTGATTGACGGTCAGCATAATGATTATATACATGTATACATGTAGCTATGATAGTTACATATAAATTTACCCCTTTAATTGTTGGAAAGGTTTTGAAGAACTCCGTTCATGGGTGAAAGACAAACAACAAAGAACGTCGCAAAACAAAACAAACTTCAAGTGAAAACAGATATCAATTAACGCAATAACAAGAACGTAGGTAGGTGTACACAATTCTAGTCAACAATGTCATCAAGCTAGCCTAACATTTTTGACAAGACATGTGTGTGAGGTACAAGTAGTAAGTTAACCCGAAATCAGCGATATACAGGTATACATTTCAGGAATACCTGTATTGTATTTCCAGTCGAATTCATCTTTAATTTTGGTAATGTTTTGCCAGAGTTAACAGTTAGATACATTCTTGTAATGTTGATAAGGCATAGGTATTCACGTCAAAATTTATATCACTCCACTTTTATTCATTTCAAATATATTTGTATATGTTAAGAAACACAAAAGGTTGGTTTCTGTTCACCTGTCATTTTGAACAAAACTCGGTATTTTTTTACTTCGAATGTATCATCTGTTGAACTTTGTAATTGACAATGGAAAAATACCCGATCAGTAATATTGTGAATGACCAAGTCATATTTTCTAGTCGTTGATTCAGTATCAAGCCTTATGTTTGTCTCTTTAATTGTAGGGTTTTATGATGTCCAGTAAAGTACAGTAGATTATCATGTTTCGCTTTATTATTCTGATCAGCGCCCTGCCATGTACCTTTAGTAGATATTCCCGTACAATTCAAACGGATGGTAGCAACTGTTTGCGTGATCACTTTCTCAATAGCCTTTACTCCTTCGAAATATATAGGTAAAAGAAGTGTGACAATATTTTATTCATTAGTTGACCATTGTTATTGTTGTCTTGGATGATGCAACTTGATTAAAAATTTTAAAAAAATCCATGGTAAAATATGATTATTTACTTGCAAAATATTTTTTTGATTATAATGATCAGTAAAATCAATTAATGCGATTTTTAGCCAATGTTAATTTCAAAAATTAAAATATCAGATTATCATTATGAAAGTTAATGTACTTTTTATATTTCTTGACGAGATCTTTGAAGTGAGGGGGTTAAAGGTAGCTTTTTTAACCACCACCATATTCGAGACTACTAGATTCAACCAATCAACAATTAACCATCCTAAAACCATACAGTGTTTTTTAACATCTATCGAAGCTTTAGATTATTTCAGTTCTGACTATAACCGTTCCATATTTTTTTATGCAAAATTATGAATATTCAACATAATATTGAACAAAACTCATATTATAAAAGTACGTCAATTATATTGAAATTATTTACGTATAGAGTCTGTAATAAATAAGACAGCTGACATAAATAATAACATTCTGAAGTAGACAACAGAACATTCAAGCTTTTTTCCATATAGATACATTTACAAAAAATATCAAATTACGTCAGGAACTCTTTACGATTTACTGACAATAATGTTAGATAAAATTAAAAAACAGACGAATAAAAACAGACATCAAAAAACGGAAACAAACACAAAATAAAAAAAACAGACATGAAATAAAAAAGACGTTAAAATAAAAAATAGACACCAAAAACGAAAACAAACAGACATAAAAATAAAAAAAGACTTTCGTAGACTGTTATGTGTCCGCTCCTTTTCCTTTGTTTTATCGATATTTTACCATAATGTTCCACACAAAAAAATGTAAAAAAAAACAGGCTGGGATTTATTTTGGAAAATCTGGCCCCTCTCGTTTTTGTGGGGGGTCCTTTAGGATTTTTTTGTGTATATATTTTAGATTTTTGCCCAAGTTTTTACTTTTTTAATTGAAATGTTCCTTGATGAAAATGGAAAAAAATACTTTAGATTCGTTTTTCGGTATCCCAACGTTTTAGAGATAAAGGGGCCAAAAAGCATGAAATGGGGCACAGCTTAATTATAGAAACGGTTTTATTTCTTATCCGATTTTGATGATGTTTTAAGTGGCTCTTCATAATAAATTTAATAAAAGTTATTCCAGGCATTTTTGTGTTACTTTTTTAGTGGTACAGATAAAAGGGATCATTTTGTAGAACACATTAATTTTTATTTATCATTCGATTTAGTAGGAATTTTTCCTTTTAATTCATCCGATTTTTTCTTTTTATTCATCATGATGTGTGCTTTCGTGCATTAGTATGTTAACACTTTTTTGCATCGTTTATTTTTTCCGAGAAATACGGAGTCAAAGTTGTGGTCGTAGTATGCTGCGATTAGCAAAGCTCTTAACTATGTGTTGTGTTCAAGTTCTAGGGTTTGTACAGATTTTGTTTTAATACTGACTTGAGATTGAGAGAAAGCGGAAGTACTGATTTAATGACACATTTAATAAGTACCTACCAAAGCTTAGGTTATTGGCCTATAGCTACATTTTCATTGCTGTATGATTGCTTGTGTAGTTTTGGTGAAATTTAAAATTATATAGAATACTACATTTAGGAATAATCGAGATATCATTATTGGACTGTGTAGCTATTTGTTGCTTTTATTCGACCACTAATACATGTCAGTTTAATTATGAACCCCAAAGCGTGTACGTTTTAATTTAACAAACTGAACTGTTGGCTTATTGATGAAAATTCAATTTACATGTATATACCAACATACGCACTGCTCAATTAAAAAATGTATGTTTCGTCAGCAGTAATCATAGCTGAAAAGTATGAAAATTAAACAAAATTTCGAGAGCAAACTCAAATACCAAAATAAAAGGAAAAAATATTACGCAGGATTGTAAATTAATGTTTTTTCTTTAAAAATCAAATTGATGTAGAGCATTATATATAAGAATAGTGCGTTACAAATATCTTTTTAAAAACGCGTATTAAATTTCAGTCATGTTTTCAGTGTTTTCAGTCTCTTGTTATGTCACGTGATCATGATGATACATTTTCAAATTTCCGAAAGCGGTTGTTACAGATAACGCAGTTGTATTTTTAAATAATTGAGTGGTTTTGAGTGTTTAATTCAGAGTTTGGTAAGAAATATATGTACATTGTCTACCGATTGCTTTCGAATTAACCTACAAATGAAAGTTTTCTGAAGCAAAATCATTGATCATAACATAAACCACAGGAATCGGAAGTTCTATCAATAAAATTCTGTAAATAATAAAGTCGACTATCAATAGAGCTTCTCGTAGAGAAGCGACAGGAATGCAACGCATTTTTCAAGGATTGTCCTAAATCTATATTTAAATGCTCATCAGCATGGATTAGAGTATTGAATTCTACTCTTGGGTGTTTACACTTAATAAATATCATGTTTTCATGTACTTACCCCGGCTTTTGTAGCAGTTTTCGTGACATGGAAAAATGTCCGGAAATGTGTCCGGGAATACTTTGTGCATTATACTGACCTCACAAAATACTACACTTCCTGTTTACACATCATGGATTCCGTGACAGGGCTCTAAAGGGAAACACACGAAAACTGCTACAAAAGCCGGGGTAAGTACATAAAAACATGATATTTATTAAGTGTTAACTCCCAAGAGTAGAATTCAATACTTTAATCCATGCTGATAAGCATTTAAATATAGATTTAGGACAATCCTTGAACAATACGTTGCATTCATGTCGCTTCTCTACTAGAAGCTCTATTGATAGTCGACTTTATTATTTACAGAATTTTATTGATAGAACTTCCGATTCCTGTGCATCAACATGTAAACAAATTATGCATGACTGCTCGTAAATCCGAATTTTAATTGAACTTTGACTGACTGAATTTATTTTCTAACAATACATTTTAATAAAGATCTACCATGATCTTATGATCTGTTATGAAATATTATTTTTTTGGACTTGGAGAGCCCCTCCCCCTTTTGTAACAAACATTTTACAGTTTTGTTTTTTATATCCCCGCAAACTTGTTTGGGGGTATATAGGAATCACCTTGTCCGCCCGTCTGTCTGTCTGTCTATCCGTCTGTCCATATATCTTGTAAGCGCAACTCATCCTAGACCGCTCAATGGATTTCAACGAAACTTTACAGAAAGGAAGTACATCATCCAAAGATGTGCATTGTTATGATATTGTAATTATTATATTATTTATCTTGGCCTAATTTGTTTTGCGTAGCCTTATAACATGTATAATATGTTTACATAATACTTATAGTTGTTTACCAAATAATGTTATACTTGCGCAGTTTAGAAATCACTGGAACAATAATAGATACTGATGGAATGACTAGAACTTTCTATTTGACTTACGTAATAATTCTGTGTGATTCGAACTTCTACCGTATTCCAGAAGTTTCCGTTCTACAGTATATATACGGACAAGAAAGTTAGACTTTCAGAGCAGAACGTATTGGACCAGACAATAACATTCTTGTGTTCTCAGCTGTTGGATTTATTTACGTTTCACACATCATACTTGACACACTTTTATTTACGTTACATCATACTAGATTGTGACTGATTGGATATAATATTACGTTTGGATTCCTGCAACAGTGACGAGAAGAAATTCCGGATACAGAAAAGACATAGGATTTTGAACAGTTAAGTTGACATTTTATTGTGTGTAATATTTTTTTGTAAACTTGTATATAATAAATCTTGTTAAATTTTATTATTGATTTGTGTCTTTTGTTGGCTACAATTTAAAAGGTGATTTCGGCCGTAACAGAAATTGGGGGCTCGTCTCGGGATAACGTTAATATCTTATTAAATTTTTTCAGTATTTTTATTAGAATTAGCCAACAAAATTCTACAAAATGGCATTTGATGCTGGTAAATTTTTGAAAACGCCAGACCTGGAAGGGTTTGATAAATTAAAGAAAATAATTAGTGTTGCTTGCTAAACATTTAAAAATAGATTTTAGAGTATCTATGAGAAAACAAATTATAAAAAATTTGGTAATAGACAATTTAGTTGATTCAGAAATTTTTGGTGAAGATGCTCTTGGCCTCAAGGTCGAAAATGTTGATGCTTTCAAATTAAAACAGCTTGAATTAGAACATGAACTTAAATTAAAACAATTGGAAAACGAAGTTAAATTAAAACAATTGGAAAAAGAAGAAAGACAGAACTTGAAATGAGGGAAAGGTTAGAGATGGAGAAAATAAAAATGGAAATAGTCAAGGTAGAAAGCAACACCAAATATGAGTCAAAATCAGAACATTTTGATGCAGCAAAAAATATACGTTTGGTTCCTAAATTTTGTGAAAAAACAGTTGATAAATTTTTTCCACAGTTTGAGAAAATTGCTCAAAATTTGAAATGGCCAAAGCCTTATTGGACTATAATGCTGCAAAGTGTTTTTGTGGGCAAGGCCGCTGAAATCTACTCATCACTTTCTTCAGAAAAAAGTTCTGATTATGACACTGTTCGACAGGAAGTTTTGAAAGCTTATGAGCTAGTGCCAGAAGCATATAGACAGAAATTTAGGTCTGATAAAAAGTTTGAAACACAAACCTATGTTGAATTTGCTACGGAAACAGAAGATCTATTTGATAAATGGCTTACGTCAAAGAAAATAGATAACAATTTTGATAAATTAAGACAATTAATGTTATTAGAAGAGTTCAAGCAGTGTGTTAATTTAGACTTAAAAACACATTTAGATAACAAAACTGTTGAGACATTGCGAGATGCAGCTGTTGTTTCCGATAATTATACCCTTTCATATAAAAGAAGTTTCAAAGGTCAAAATTTTAATACTTCAGGCGGAAATTACAAAAATCAAAGCACTGAACGTACTTATAGTAAGCCTGTTGCACAGAATAAGAGTCAGTCTAGTTATATGTCTGGTCCAAAATTTGATACTTTTGAGAAGAAGTCACTAACTTGTGCTTATTGTAAGAAAAATGGTCACCTGATGGCTGATTGTTTTAGACTCCAGAAGAAGAATGAAAGAGATAATAAGCCCAAGTCCAGTGTTTGTACGACACCCGTTGTTACCAATAAGTTGGCATGTCCTGCGAGTCAGGCCTTTAAGTCCAGTTTTTTGTGATTACATGGAGGATTATAAACCTTTTATGTCTGATGGGTTTGTTTCTATTGTTAATAATACTACTCCTCAGCCTATTAAGATTTTACGGGACACTGGGGCTTCTCAGTCTTTGTTGTTAGAAGGTGTGTTGGCTTTGTCCGAGGAGACGTCCGTTGGTGCCTCCGTTTTGTTACAAGGTGTGGAGTTAGGTTGTATAGATGTTCCCCTCCATCGTATTTATTTGAAGTCAGATTTAATTACTGGACTAGTTGTGGGTGTTCGTCCTACTCTCCCCGTTGAGGGTGTTTCATTATTGCTAGGAAATGATCTAGCTAGGAACAAAGTGGTTGCTGAACCAATTGTTACAACTGAACCGGTGATGGATGTTAAATCACCTGAAGATGATGCTGAACTGTATCCAGCTTGTGTTGTTACTAGGGCAATGGCAAGAAAACAACAAGATGAGGATTTACAAGAAGGTATGATTATATGGACCTTTCTGACACTTTCGATGTCGACATTGAAGGTCCCGGTAGCTCAGAAAAGGCCATAAGACCACCTGGTACTAACAAGCATGTAAATATGCCATGGCCAGACGTGAACAGCCATTCATTAGACAAAAGAACATTTAGGGAAGAACAGAATAAAGACCCTGAGGTTCTTCAGCTCTGCAAGAGGGCTCTACCCCAAGAAGAAGCAAACAAAGTGGCCGAATGTTACTATCATCAAGACGGCATTTTGATGAGGAAGTGGAGGCCCCCTGATGCTATCCCAGAGGAGGAATGGAGAGTGGTATACCAAGTGGTGGTGCCTAAATTCAAGAGGCAAGAAATTATTGGTCTTTCCCATGACACCCCCTTGGCTGGACATTTAGGTATAAGGAAGACTTGCCTTAAGATATTACAACATTTCTACTTGCCCAGACTTAGAAATGATGTCACAGAATACTGTAAATCATGCCATATATGCCAGGTTGTTGGCAAGCCTAACCAGAAAATACCACCAGCACCACTCTTGCCAATTCCAGCCTTTGAAGAACCTTTCAGTCGAGTACTTATTGATTGCGTTGGACCTTTGCCAAAGACCAAGACTGGAAATGCTTATTTATTAACGATCATGTGTACATCCACTCACTTTCCTGAGGTTATTCCCCTAAGGAATATCAAGACACCAACTATTGTCAAAGCTCTTATCAAATTTTTCACATTAGTAGGACTTCCTAAGTCTATACAGTCCGACCAGGGTTCAAATTTTATATCAGGTTTATTTCAGCAGGTCGTTTACCAGTTAGGGATTGCTCCGTATAGATCAAGTGCTTATCATCAAGAATCTCAAGGTGCCTTAGAACGTTTTCATCAAACATTGAAGAACATGATTAGAACTTTTTGTCTCAATTTGACAGGGACTGGGATGATGGTGTTCACTTTCTACTTTTTGCTGTTCGAGAGGCTGTTCAAGAATCCCTTGGTTTTAGCTCCTTTGAGTTAGTGTTTGGTAATACTGTAAGGAGACCTTTGAAATTGGTTAAGGAAAACTGGCTTACTGAACACACTGACTTGAATCTTCTAGACTATGTATCTTGATTTATAGAAACATTGCATACTGCTTGTCAAATTGCTCAGAAAAACTTAAAAACTGTACAGAATAAGATGAAAATATGGTATGATAAAGATGCCAGGGATGGAGTTTTTGAGCCTGGTGGTAAGGTACTTGTACTTTTGCCAGTCCCTGGGCATCCTTTACAGGCTAAAGACTGTGGTCCTTATACAATCGAGAGTAAAATCAATGATTTGAATTATATTGTAAAAACTCCAGGTCGACGTAAACAAAATAGAGTGTGTCACATTAATATGATAAAACCATAAATTGAGCGTACTAATGAAGGTGAGAGTAAACCAGTTGACACTTTAGCCATGGTTAAATCGGAGAACGATTATGACAAACCAGACATAATTGAACCATGTTTTGATTCCAAGACTATGGAACAAACTGTAAGATTGAAAAATTCAGAAATTTTGTCAAATTCAGACTCGAAACTTGAAGATTTGACTTTCGATCGCAGAGAAAAATTGAAAACTTTGGTATTTTCTTTTAAAAATCTTTTTCCAGATGTGCCAAACAAAACCACTGCTGTTTGTCATGATGTTGATATAGGCGATGCTTCTCCATTTAAGCAACATCCTTACCGGCTCAATCCACTTAAACTTGATTTTATGAGACAAGAAATTAGATATATGCTTGACAATGATATTATTGAGCCGAGTAACAGTGAATGGAGCTCTCCTTGTCTTCTTGTGCTCAAACCAGATAAAACCTTTCGTTTCGTTACTGATTTCAGAAAAGTAAACTCAGTTTCAAAATCTGACTCCTATCCGATTCCAAGGATAGACGATTGTATTGATAACATTGGACAAGCAACATTCGTAAGCAAATTTGATTTATTAAAAGGTTACTGGCAGGTCCCCTTGACACCGAGAGCTCGTGCAATATCAGCTTTTGTCACACCAGACGGCTTATTTCAATATACTGTCATGCCGTTTGGTATGAAAAATGCTCCATCTACATTTCAAAGAATGATCAATAATGTTATAAAAGATTTAGACTGTTGTTATGCTTATATTGATGATCTTATTGTATGTAGTGATAGCTGGGAAGAGCATTTAACACATTTATATCATACTTTTGATAGATTCTCACAATCAAATTTGACTGTTAATCTTAGAAAAAGTGAATTTTGTAAGGCCACTGTTGATTATTTAGGGCACCCAGTTGGCCAAGGTCAAGTGAAACCCATTATGGCTAAAGTGGATGTAATTACCAATTTCCCTCCTCCTACAAATAAAAAACATCTTATGAGATATTTAGGCATGATTGGATTTTACAGAAAATTTTGTTCAAATTTGCTACCGTTGTTCACCCATTGACTCATCTTTTACGGAAAGATTCTAAATTCATCTGGAGTGATAATTGTCAAAACGCTTTTGAAAAAAGCAAATCACTTTTAATTAATAGTCCCGTTCTTATCACTCCGGACTTTAAACAGCAATTCAAACTTGCCGTTGATGCAAGTAATGTAGGAGTTGGAGCTGTTTTATATCAAGAAACAGATGATAATGTTGAGAAACCTATATCATATTTTTCCAAGAAATTAGATAAACATCAGAAAAATTATTCCACTATTGAAAAAGAATGTTTTGCACTGTTGTCTGCACTTCAACATTTTGATGTGTATTTAAATCCCATTATGCATCCTATTCTGGTTTATACTGATCATAATCCTCTCACCTTCATACATAAAATGAGAAACAAGATCCAGAGGTTGACTAGGTGGAGTTTATTGTTACAGAAATATGATATTACTGTAAAACATATTAAAGGTAAAGATAATGTAATAGCAGATGCTTTATCTAGATCTTATTAAAACACTGTATACATACTTTACATTTTTGTATATATATTTCATCAAGTTCTCGTTATACTCAAACTTCTTTTAAGGGGGGAGATGTTATGATATTGTAATTATTATATTATGTATCTTGGCCTAATTTGTTTTGCGTAGCCTTATAACATGTATAATATGTTTACATAATACTTATAGTTGTTTACCAAACAATGTTATAACTGCGCAGTTTAGAAATCACTGGAACAATAATAGATACTGCTGGAATGACTAGGACTTTCTATTTGACTTACGTAATAATTCTGGTGTGATTCGAACTTCTACCGTATTGAAGAAGTTTCCGTTCTACAGTATATATACGGACAAGAAAGTTAGACTTTCAGAGCAGAACGTATTGGACCAGACAATAACGTTCTTGTGTTCTCAGCTGTTGGATTTATTTACGTTTCACACATCATACTTGACACACTTTTATTTACGTTACATCATACCAGATTGTGACTGATTGGATATAATATTCCGTTGGATTCCCGCAATAGTGACGAGAAGAAATTTCGGATACAAAAAAGACATAGGATTTTGAACAGTTAAGTTGACATTTTATTTTGTGTAATATTTTTTGTAAACTTGTTTATAATAAATCTTGTTAAATTTTATTATTGATTTGTGTCTTTTGTTGGCTACAATTTAAAAGGTGATTTCGGCCGTAACAGCATGAAGAAAAATCTTTGCTCTCCGATATCACACAAGGGAGATAATTGGACTTCAAAGCGGGGGGGGGTATCCTTTGTAAGCTTTGCTCAGGGTACATCTAGTTTTCTCTCTGCATTTTGTTTATACTGATATATTAAAAAGTATAATTTGCACTAGTACTTCGGCATAATTACTAAAATATGTATTTATTTTTAAAAAAAATTACTGGCATAGAATATATGAAATTATTAAACTTACAAGACTATTTTTCTTTGCATGCATTGTCGTTGGAAACTAGTACAGCAACCGAAATCAAAATGTGAAGAGATTGATGATTGTGGGTGTTTTTAAATTCATAGTTTAGTAAGTAATTTGAAATACATAGACGTTGTGCATCGCCTGTTTTTGAAGCAAAATCATCGGTCGTAAAAGTAAACAAATTATGCATTACTGTTCGTATATCATAATGTGAATTGTAATGTTGAGTGAAAAATTTATTTTTTATCTTTTAGCAATACATTTTAATGATCTTTTTTATTTTCTGAAATAGTATTTTTTTGGACTTGGAGAGAACCACCCTCCCGCTCCCCCTTTTTTTTACATTTTGTTTGCTATTTAACTTACACGACTATTTTTCTTTACAGGAATTATTGTTGGAAACTAGTACGGCAACCGAAATTGAAATGTAGGGATAAATGTGAAGAGATTCCCTGAATCCTAATAGATTTGGTGATGTGGACAGAAAAAGTGCAGTATAACAATTGAACATTTTTACAGTGACTTATCGATCAAGTTCCATTAAGTTTACAACTTTGTGAATTTTCAACATTCAGACTCCTTGTTTTGAACAGATAATTTACTTTTTTTAGTAATTAATTGATTTATTTCAACTACAATGAAGAGGAGTTGCACTTATAATCTTTAAACCATGTCCAACTATTTTCCACAGCTGAAGACAGTACGAGTTATCGCGCATGATTTTACTTAATTAGAGGGAAGCTTGATACCTGTACTAGGTTATCAGTCTTTGTTATCTATGCCTGTCATTTTGGTGTAAGTAAAAACGTTCAAGCTGTGCTATAAAACAACATGATGTAACCTACGACAAAACTTCAATATTGATAAATTAAACGTGAAAGCTGTTTCCAAGGGATTTTTTTTTGCATACACATATCATGACTATAATATTAAAGTGACCCACTCTGCTTTATAATTATAAACCGATAAAAGCCCTTCGCCATGTATGGCCCTTCCAACACATGACTTTTGACTTCCGTTTTTTTTAATCGGTTGATGACAGGAGGAAGCAGAAAGTCATTGATGAGACCACAATTACGCTAGATCCTACAAAAATAGTGTTCATAGGCTGTAGTAATATACTTTTTCAATGAATTTAACTGTTTTGTAAGATTTAATTACACAAGATTCTCAGATGATTATGATGAAGATTTCTACAACAGAAATGAGGGAAGATTTTTTCAGAATTGTTCTTTGTCGACACAGGCACAAGGGAAATGACTCAGGCTGTTGCACCCTCTATTTTTATTATCACTGTCAAAATACACAAAATCATCAAAATGGTTAACGCCGAAACCATCCATGGATCTATGTTCGGAGATACTCTTGTTTTGAAAATTTTTAAATTTTGTAACAATACAAATAAGAGGGATACCGAAAGTTTCAATATTCATCACTGGTCTGTTGAAACAATCGCTTTCAGATAAAATTTATCGCTACCTCGAGGGGACTCCGGCCTTTTGAACTCAAAGCCCGTCTGGTTGTCATTAACTAATCCTGACATTAACCGTGTATCCTATCTTATTGCTATAGAGTTTTAATTCTTTTTCCTTTGTTAGGAATATTTGATTCTAATCGATAAGACCAGTTTTTGTAAAAAAAGGAGTCAAAACCCCAATTTTGTCCCGACAGATATGTTATATCTCCCTATGTAATTCATATGAGCTATCTCCACGTGTATACACAATATACAACATCTATAGTGTTAAAAGTCCAAAATTGATCTTCCACAAAATATTATACTGTTACAAGTCCTCATCCAATGAAATCGCTTAGTTTTGACCATGTGACAGAAGTTGGCGAATGTGGGAGCCATGAAAGGTAAGGATAATATTTTATCTCTGAAACAAATTGCAAATTACTTGTTACCACTTTTGCATAGTCTAGGTTAATGATTTTATAATTGACTTTCTTTTTCTTGTCATAAATAACTATAAAACTCAGAAACATTGACAAAAACAACGTAAAAGGAGATGTGTCATTATAACATCCCACTTTCATAGCCTGTTTGTGGATATAAATCAGTATAGAATCAAAAATCTTGAAACTTTTCAAAGTGGTTAGTAAGCTCTATATTAATTTTATTTTGTTTGACCTGTCAGAGTACGGTCCCTGATAATTATGACCAAAAATGCCGTCCTTTTAAAAAACTTTCATGCCCTCTATCTTATAATAATTAAGCATTTATACCTCTATTATATATTTTGTACATGCTGGCTAGTACAACTTCCAGACGTTCCCCTGATACACATTTTGTACTTCATAGATATTGAAATATTACTGAAGACTGTACGACGAGTTTGTAAAAGATTTGATCAATTGATATCAACAACACCTATTCTTTGGAATGTTTTTGAATTTACAACTCCTTTTTATTTAAATGAAGACAATGTGAAGTACATTACAAGATTTGCTTCAATATTTTCCGTCTTCGATTTAGGATATTCAGAATATAGATGTAGCGTAGCTACTGTCGACATAATACTAATTTCAAGACTAAGTTTGTCCAAACATATTGTATCATTGAACTTAACTTCATGCCCGATATCAAGCCTCTGCAACACTTGCCTAATCTAGAAATATTGGAACTTTCACAGTGCCAGAATCTACAAGACTGTGATTTCATTGTTATCAGACATTGCGCAAAGGTAGAACCTTATACTTATCCTTTAATTTAGTTAAAGAGAAAACAATTAAAGAGATCGTCTCCTGCACGGCGGATCTCCAAGTTTTAGACCTACGTGGAATCTATTTATTAACAGAAATAGATGACATTCTCCAAGAATGCTACTTTTCTCTCATCTTTTTTTTTTTTTGGGGGGGGGGGGGGGGGTTAGCCTTAGAGAAACAGAAGACGAGAACCTGTTCGAAAGATTTATCCATTTGAATTATATTGATTTATTTTATCACATATATAGGCCATCAACGAACAGAGATCAGGTATTGAAAATATTGGAAATGGACATGAGTGTAGACACAGAGTCAGAAGGTGATGATTATGAAAGTATGGAGGATGCTTCAAATATAGAGCTGAACCATTGCCTCCCATTGTTCCAGACCCACTAGAGATTATTTCTATTAACTCAGAAAATGACTTACAGAGGATAATAAATGAGTGGTCTGGTTCAGAATGGGAGAGGTCAGGTTGAGAACGTAAGAGGTGAGGTTCAGAGTGAGAGTGATGAGGTTCAGGATAAGAGTGGTCAGGTTCGGGATGGGAGAGATAAGGTTCAGAATGTAGGAGGTCAGGTACGGGGTGTGAGTGGTCAGGATCAGAATGGGAGTGGTCAGGTTCAGAGTGAGAGTGATGAGATTCAGGGTAATAGTGGTCAGGTTCGTGATGGGAGAGATGAGGTTCAGAATGAAGGAGGTCAGGTACAGGTAAAGTTCAGTATGGGAGTGGTAAGGTTCAGAGTGAGTGATGAGATTCAGGGTGATAGTGCTCAGGTTCGTGATGGGAGTGGTGAGGTTCAGACTGTAAGAGGTCAGGTACAAGGTGTGAGTGGTCAAGTTCAGAATGGGAGTGGGAGTGGTGAGGTTCAAAGTGAGAGTGAAGATGTTCGGAGTGAGAGTGGTCAGATTCGGGATGGGAGTGGTCAGGTTCAGAATGTCAGAGGTAGTGCTTGTATATTGCTTACATTTTTGTGTACACAATAGATGCTGTACATGTTTATTATTATATGCATATTTTTTTATTTCCTTCTCCGAGTTTATTTGTTTTTCATTTATGTGAATAAACACTCCTTAAAACATTTTTTTCTAGTATGCTATTTATCTGCATGGATTGCTGACTTATAAATTTCTCGGATATCAACATTTACAAAACCTACACAATATGTTAGGCCTTGAGCACAACTGATGAGTCGTAAATCGACGGAATGTGCACATCTTGGGCATCAAAATTGGTATCAAAGAATTATATTTAACCACTGAGTCAATGCTACTTCTGGTGGAACTCTAAGTCTCCGAGGGAATCCTCAGCTCAGTTACTAGTATTTCGATACTAGCCCGAAATTGATACTTAAAATTTACTGTTACAAAACCGTAAAATTTGTGATAAAATAAAGAGTATCTCACTCGTACATCCCTCTGTCATTAAATGAGTTTGACTGTACCCCTTTTGGTTATTGTGATATTTTGAATTTGTACTTCAACCTTACAGGTTGATGAGTAGTAAATCGACGGAATGTGCACATCTTTTGCATCAAAATTGGTATCACATTGGTATATTAAGGAATACAGAAATACTCATGCGGAGTATCCAAAAATAAGATATTATCTGTTACCAGAAGACTTTAGACAAGTTTTTGAATTTTATAATGTTATATGTCAATGCATCAGAATAATTCTAAATAAAAATTGGTTAGAAAAATTAAAATGTGATATCTAAACAAAATATCAGTCTTGTATCTTTATAAATAACAGAAGACGCCTTTCATATATTGACCTTTGACTATAGCATCACAAGGTCAAAATCTGATAAAAATTGACTTCGGCAAAAAAAATTTGAAAAAAATAGAAGATCACAAACTTCAGATTCAAATATCTTATTTCCAAAATATGTGCCTTACAACAGAATACTATTCATGCATATTCATCGATACCTTAGGACAAAGATATGATCTCGTGAATGTAAATTTTTTCCTGGAAATTATTGATGCTTATTTCAAATGCAGTTTGATTCAAATTGCCCAATAGTCGGTATGTAGTGGTCGGTTGAATGAGACTGAACGGGTATATGGCTTGTTTCTAGTCTGAAAACATAGGGATGGACGTTGTCAATTCGTGTAGAAATTATTCTCAAGGATGGTCTTGTACTACGAGAAATAAGACCGTTTGAATAATTTCCAATTATATCATGAAATAATATCATGTTGCACAGATTCCATCATATAAATTTTGCGTTATTGTCAAATTAGAACTTAGAGAATGGAAACGGGGAGACAACAACCCTATCAAAGAGCAGAAAACAGCTCAAGGTTACCAATTTAATTCGGTTGTAAGTGATACATCAAAACTATTTAGACAATATTGCACGAGAAAAGGTTCTTAAATAAATAAATAATTTACATATAACATTTGGATTTACATGGTGTTCTCAACACATTAATTTGAAATCTGAATTTTCCCAACGTCCGGAATGTCTCAATAGGTGTATTTTCAATACACTAGATACTTTCATTCTGCTGTAATAATTCACATTCACCTTTTCTTTCGCTTTTTGTTTCCACTTGATGTCTTCCTGAAAATTAGGCAAACGGGAAAACTGTAGTCAAAACAATTTGTCTTTATTCACGCATGGAAAGCATATCAATATTTTTTTAGTTTAATTTGTCTGCAATTTTGAAATAAGAAATTAAGTGTTGGCAATACATGTATGTATTTTGTGAATTAATAAGATGTTATTCATTGTTGACTGAACAGAATCATTGATGTAGAAAGTTCTAGACAGAACCTGCTGGACATTTGTGAATTATCTAGAACATTCTTTGTAAAATATTTACCAGGTACCCAGACCTGACGTAGTTAGATCTTGAAACTTGTTTCCCTGTGGAAATACGGAAGAACTACATCGATTGCCTTGTTTTTTCTTTCTTGTTATTGGAGAGAACTGAATACAGTGTAGTGCAACAAATTTTCATTACATGTACCAGAGAATACACAATAGGTCCAAAATAAAGACAATCGACACTATCAATTTCCCGTAAAAGCAAAATGTCTACTGACTTCGCTGGAAATACTTTCCTGGAAGATATATTGAATCACTTAATATGTGTATTCCAACAATTCATTTCTAATTAATAAGACTTTCTGGTCACAGAATATATTTGAGAAATTAGATCCTAAAAAAGCATTGAAGCTCCGAAGAGAGATTTAGTGAAAGGGTCAGTCTCTATATAGATATGCAATTCTAAAATATGTAACAGACCCATGGAAAACTTTTGCTTTGTCGTCTGTCTAAAAACAAATGCGTCCACCACCTGACTTTACACAGACACTTTGCATTTCCAAGAAAGAGCCTGCATTCGTAGTAGTTGTGACTGTTTTTTTTGTCCTGTCAATCAAAGTTTTGCTTCGGATTTTAGATGGATTTTGTACAATTTTTGATAAAGGTATCTTATGGACAGACAGTATGCCATTTAATAGTATACATGCATCGTCGTATTTTTATCTAAATATTAAGGACAACAACTCTCAGTTTTTTACAGTGGGTATGTTGGAACACACAATCTGAAATGCTATATCTTTGCCCTTATGTCCTGTGTCTTGTCTGGAAGTGAAATGGGGCAGGGGGACTTCTCCTGCTACACAGAAACTAAATTATAAATAGGATATAGTATTTTTTTTAAAATGAAATATATTAGAATCTTGTACGAGGAACCCTTACCAAAAGTGAGGGGGGTGGTGATTATTTTTTAATCATAAAAGTATTTAACACTTAATATAGATACTCTTTTGTGTATCAAACAGTTCATAAATGAAGGTACTACATCAGGCCAATGCACACGTACCGAAATTAACTCGACTTTTTTTTTAATTACCTATTTTATATCCTACAAAATATTGTTTATCGTTTTCTCAATAACATTTATCCAAATCTAAACATATACATTTTTATCATATCATCTATAGGGAATACCAAGAATTTCAACATCAGGAACAAAATGGAAGAAATATAAGGTATATATATAATATAAGGTGCAACGGATTGCATATCATATAACAGGAAAATAATCTATACATATTCGTTCCCTTCGTTTTGATAGTAGTTCACATTTGTAAAAAATCAAATAACTATTTGATTTGATATTCAGTACAAAATTCAGTACAAATTTATTTTGTCACAAACCAATATTATGGACATAGTACATTACATATTCATTTGTATATAATTGGAGGTAAGTCACCACCCAAACTGTACTAGCAGTAGTATTAGTAAAAAAAAATATTTATGACATAGACAAAAATAATAAAATTTAAATCCTTACTTTTTGATGACAATCTTTTTCGAAGTTTTTTTGTAGCCAAAACGGCAATTCCAAGCACAAAACAGGAAAAGAGAACGACCGACAAGATAACGGTACTCCAGAAAAAAGCTGAAAATACAATGGACATATTAACATTTAATGTAGAATACCAAAATATATCAAAGACTACATTCGTTTGTTGTAGTCTTTCAGTTGTACATGAATCAATCCAGGGTATATTGTTATATAAATTACGGACATGTGGCCAATCAACATGAAAAACTAACACTTTAATACTGCAATATGTGAAAACAAGCATATAAATAACGTTATATAGATGTTCTTTATCGAACAAGTGCGGTACGTTCTTCAACGAGGAACTGAATTTCAAACACAAATTCAAGAACTCAGTTCGTCAAATTTAAAATTTAATATCACAAAGATTTTAAATTGATGTTCACTTGCACCTTGTGTAATTAATCTCTTACAATAGTCATACATGAAGAGTAGATTTTTAACAAGAGACCCGTTTAATTTTTAGATTTGTAGTGTTACTTTTTGTCCACTTAACTTAACTTTTTTATCTACATGTACTTCGCCTTGACCTCCTCACTGTATAAGTAACACATTTCTGATCTTAACTAGCCATCGCCGACTTTTTAGAATTTCCAAGATTTTAGAACAAATCAGATAATCAGACTTAAACAAGGAGTACTGCCCTGCATTCAATCAAGAACAGTCAAGACAATGTCAATAAGTAATGATGATTATTACTAATCAAAATAAGTTGTGCAGTGTAAGTAGTATAAAGACGTTTATAATTTCCATGGGAGTTCACATTGCCTTTGCTTTTATTTCTGTGATGTCTTGTTTTATTTTTGTTTAGCTTAGTATACTTTTTTTATTCCTTTGGTTATACGTTTATCCTTGTGGTGTGTGTTTGCTTTGTTCCACTATCCTGACTTTGCCTTTCCTTGGACTTCGAGTTTGTGGACTTTTTCCACTGTTTTGTCGCTTTGGTATTTTTTGTCGATATTTACTGGAGATGGAACAAAAGATTTAACCACAGAAAGCTACGTCATCGGCAAATGGGATCACAGGAAGAGGACGTAAAGTTTCCACTAGTTGTTTGTTCGCATACCAAACCAGAAGTGATGAATTCCAGCCATGTTCGATTGTTTTATTTTTACGACAGTCAATGCACGGGCCCGATAATGCTGTCTACGCATGCTTGTAGTTGAAGTTTTAGACCTCTCCTCGTCATGGCCAATGGCCAAAAACATGAGATGAAGTATATATTGGCAATACTATACCCCACTTTTCATTCCAGATGGACTCTTCTGCTCTTCGTTAAGTCAAAGGCCGATGAGGTCCATTGGAGTTTAAAAGTTGATACTGATGCCATTATCATGCTGTCAGCTCTAACTTTGATTCTAATCTCTGTACGAGTAAGAACCTGGTCTGGGATTAGGGTTAAAGCTAGAATTAAGACGGGGTCTATTTCTAAGGTCAGAGTTAGAACTAGGGTTAAGATGTTTTTGAGGACAGGAATTACAGTAAGGTTAAAGATGATAACAGGAATATGGATTAAAATATAGTATGTACTTTAAAGTCTACAAACAATTAAAACAATTAAAAAGTACATATTTCGTTAGCTTGGAAAGAACTGTTGTCTTCCGGTATTAACGAATCCAGATCTAATAGAGTAGTTTTGTTTAAATTGTCTTTAACAAGTTAAGGAACCAATTTTTTTAGCTCTTTTATCGCGTACACATGCAGCTTTTTATTTCTCTTATAATCTTTACCCTTAATTAAGTTTCTGGAAAATACGACACAAATTAGACAGAATTTGAAAGAAACAAACAAATGTTTGAACCTTGCTTTAAAAGCGATATAAACACTATAATACTTGCAATCATGATATTAATCTTTGTCCAGATAATATTGCAAAATATCAATATTTGAATTACATCTTAAACAGCTTTTCTAAAAAAAAAAGTGAAATGAAAAGTAATCATATTGTTATTTTTTGAAGTTGCTCGGTTTCAATTTTTGCTAATCAAAAATCATTCAGAAACCTAGTACACGGAAATAAAATAATGATAATTGAATTTATGTTTTTCTGAGATGAAACAATATAGAGAATAGTGTTTGCCCTTTTAATTTTTTGTCATCATAAAAGGAGTGAATAGCATTTGAGATTGACAGGGAGTGTATTTACCTTTTAATGGAATAGGTTTACACACAGTAATGTATTTCAATAAAAGTGGTTTAGTTTAAAGGGATATATAATTTCTGTTCGCAAGTATAATTGTGTATAAGTGCATATTTTCTTCCAAATATCCCATTATTACTTATTTAGGGTATGACTAGCCCAGCTGGAGTAGTAAACCCTGTTTGGGGATTTCTCTAAACCGGTTAAGTCTATACAACCTGCTGATGAAAAAACATGACCTGCTTCAAACGCTTTCAGTCTACATCCGTGGTAAAATATGGATATTTTGATTTTAACTTCACAGACGTAAGATGGCTAATTTAATAACGTCATGGCAGTTTCTCACAAGCTGTAACGGCGTCATAGAATAACTTCCATTGTGTAATGGCGTCTTATTGTCTGAATACCTATGTAATGGCGTTTCAAAATGTCATAAAAATTGTCCTCTTAGAACTGAAATAATTCACGGTGGCTTGGAAATATCATGATTTTACCATTTTCTGCTGATATTGTAGTGGCAAAATATTTGACACAAAGGGCCTAAGCGTATTAAAATCAGGATATTGTAAAGGCACTGCCAATTGCCTCTTACATAATCATTATGTGCATTTGTATAACACACAATGTGTATAAGGACCTTAACATTCAATAATTTGTAACATAACAATGCAATTCGTATTTATAAATTTTCCTTTAACAAATAAAACATACTGTTGTGGAAAATGAAATGTTCTTGGTTTCTCACTGTATACTTAGTTTCACCAACATAGCAGGTGATGGTATAATCCGTATTACACATGGATGATTCTTGACTACAAGGTATTTCAGCTGTCAAAACGGTGTTGAACAAAGTGATGTTTTCACTGGATGTATTGACATCAAAGTAAAGAACAGTGCTCTGTAAGAAATTAATATAAATGAAGAATATTTTCATATAATTATACTTATAAAAAGTTCTTAAACTTGCATGTAAATTTAAAGGATACATCTGATAGACTTTTATATCCAAACCTACTACAGTCTTATTCACTGAGAACTATGACAATAGCTTTAATGGCAATTATTACAAGGGTAAGTAAAAATTGGAAAAAAGTGCAATTTAGATTCATCTTCTATAGTTATATAATATTCATAAAATCACAAACAAACTATCAGTAGTATCTAAAAGTTAATCATTAAGCACATTTTTGCAGTTTCGGGTTATTTGCTGTATAAGCCTCCTTATCCCTGTAACACCATCTTTTCATGTGTAGATATCACAACTTATATGTTTTACATGGATTTTCCCCGGGATAGAAAATTCTAAATAACGAAAGCAAAGAATTACTAGCAGGGTTATCAAATTCACAAGCTGCATAATTCTTTGAAAAATGTAACAACAGTTATCTAAATAAGCGGTTCATGAAAACTATTAATGAAAGGAATTTCCTATCCCATTTTCTATTTTAATATCGTGAGCAAATACAAACGTATAGAAACCCGGAAGTGTATTAAGGTCTATTGACAGTAATGACTACAACATTACTTTGAACTTTTATGTGGTGTTAAAATTGCACCATTTTCCAGTGACCTTACAACTCAATAGCTTCTCATGAAGTCCATAAAAATATCCCATAGAAGCCATAATAGGAAAGTCAAATAAACGATAGGATCTCTAGAGCCAGGACTACTAGTTACCTTGCCGGGCTTTCTCATAGAGGCCTATGTTATACTAAATTCAAAAAACAACATTCTGAAAGAGAACCATACAAGAACCATTGCCTAGTGGTTAAGGAAAGGTTTGCTAATTAAATTTTACCAAAGGGTCCCATGTTAAACTTAGTACAGTAGTGGCGGCCATCTTGTAAAGGTCACCGGACACAATTCTCCAAGAGGACTATCTAAGGACCATTCCTGCCAAATCTGGTTCAAATTGGTCTAATGGTTTCAAACAAGAGGATTTTTTTAAAGAATCTTCCCATCTTGGTACACAGTGTGGGTCATTGGAAACAATTCTTAGAGAGAACCATTAAGGACCATTGCTGCAGTGTCTGGTCCCAATTGTTCAACTGATTTCAGACAAGAAGATTTTTAAATTAATATTCCCATATTGGCCTATGTTAAACAAAATTCGGATGTGGCGGCCATCTTGGTTGACAGCCCGGGTCATGCAAACCAACTCAAAAGGATGGCAACCTTGGGACTATTCCTGTCAAGTTTGGTTCATTCTGGGAATGTAGTATGATTCATTCCCCTTTTTCTTTTTATAATAATAGCACTAAATAGGACAACACACAATTTTGGAAAAGGTTCACCCCAACACCCAAGTTTGGTCCCAATTGTCCCAATGGTTTCGAAAAGAAGTTATTTATGCCGTACGATGACGGACGCCAAGTGATGGTAATAGCTCACATGACTATATAGGCCAAGTGGACTTAAAAAAATACAAAAATAAACGTTGCTCATAACTGATGTTCAATTTACAGTATGTTATTAATTGTATTCTGAATTTAATATGTTTTACACTAAGTAAGTCACATGTCTATAACCATGCAATAAACATTTAATGCATCCAAGCTTCTTCACTTACATTATGGCATTGGACAGAACAATTTGGAAAAGTCAGTGTCTTATGAAAATGTATCTTGATTGTCACAGTTGATTCTCCAATAGAGTGCGAGACATCTAAATGGTCTTTTCTTGGTGGGTCTACAATGTTCATATCAAAATATTGAGTTATTCTTTGTAATATCAGATTAATTTTAAAAGCTCCAACTTTCATATAAAGGGCTTCGCTAAGCGCAGTATGAAAAGTAAGTGTGGGCATATTATTATGCTTTACCCAATAAAATGTTGGATATAAATTACGCAGAAATATTGGACCTATGAAAAGCAAAAAAAAAAACAAAAAAAAATTGATAACTCTAACCCCTTGTATCTTGGAAACAACAAAAGATTTAAACTTTCCTAAAATAAATCTCAACCCGTCAATGCAATATATTGAGTAAATTATCGGAAACATAACTATCTACGGACGCCGTCGGACAGAGTTGTCAACAGCTGAAGACAATTTGACTTTTATTCATCCGGTATCGGATTCTTGTTTTCAGTTTCTCTTCTGCATTTACACCCACAAATACCTCATTCATAAGGAATCTAACCCTCAATATCAAATTTCAAATCTTAGACCCATTTCTGCACTTCAAAATTTTAAGAAGAAAACAGCAAATCAAAGGGAGGATACGGCAATTTCATGACCATATGAAACCACGAGATTTCAAAGAAAGGGGTGAAAATATATTAATTCACTGATGGTATCTTTGATCATAATATTATATTAAACTAGGTACAAAATGCAGTATTTCAAGAAATACAATATGAAATTTCCTATTTTATGCCTATAAAAACAAATTCTGCTGCCATATTCTCCTTAAATCCGTGAGAGTCTTTTTGCCTGTTTTATTCATGATATGCTTGTTTCATATTTGAAATACAATTGTTAATGTGGAATGTTGTAAAAAAGAATGCCTGAGAAATCAGTTTATTTCGACACTTTTCCAATACAGTACTACACTATTTATAAACAAGAGGCTCACCAGAGCCTGTATCGCTCACCTGGAGTCTGGTTTTCATTGGACAATTAATCAACTATTTGACCAAGTTTGTTGCAATTGGTTCAATTGTTCAGGGAAAATTTGTTGAAGATTTATTTTTCATAAGGTTTAATGTTAAAATATGTTCCCTGATGGTGGTAGTCCTGGCAGGAAGTTGACAAAATTGACCAGGAATAAGGGTGAACCTTAAATAAATGTAACAGAACCTGACCTCAAATTACACAAACCAATAACTCCTAAATAGAACTTGGGATTCCCTTCAAAATTTCAGGATAGGTAGATCTCAACATGCCAAACATTTTTCAATTTATATTTCACTTCTATCTCAAATAGTTTTGGAGATAAATGCAAAAATGTTAAAATTTTGAAAATTTGACAAAAAAGGGCAATAACTCCTAAATGGGTTTTGGGATTTCCTATAAAATTTCAGGGTATGTAGATCTCAACATGGCAAAAATTTTTCAAATTTACATTTCACTTCTATCTCAAATACTTTTGGAGATAAATGACGAAAAATGTTAAATTTTGAAAATTTGACAAAAAAAGGGCAATAACTCCTAAATGGGTTTTAGGATTTCCTTCAAAATTTCACGTTAGGTAGATCTTGTAATGCTGATCAATTTTACCCCATGTCAGATTTTTTATATCTGTAACAATTTTTAAGTTATAAGCCAAAAACACATGCACCCCTATATTCTATTTTTAGCTACGACAGCCATGTTTTATGTCAGATCAAAATAAATTGAGGATCGTTTGTAGAGGACATGTTATAGATCATTCCTATTAAGTTTCAAATCAATCAGCCCAGCGGTTTCAGAGGAGAAGATTTTTGAATAAAAAAATTTTGAAAATTTGACAAAAAAAGGGCAACAACTCCTAAATGGGTTTTGGGATTTCCTTTCAAATTTCAGGGTAGGTAGATCTCAACATGGCAAACATTTTTCAAATTTACATTTCAATTCTATATCAAATAGTTTTGGAAATAAATGACGAAAAATGTTAAAATTTTGAAAATTTGACAAAAAAGGGCAATAACTCCTAAATGGGTTTTGGAATTTCCTTCAAAATTTCAGGGTAGGTAGATCTTGTCATGCTGATCAATTTTACCCAGTCAGATTTTCGATATCTGTAACGGTTTTTGAGTTATCAGCGAAAAACAGCAATTTACCCCTATGTTCTATTTTTAGTAACAGTGGCCATGTTTTTCGACGAATCAAAAACTCCCACATCAGTTCTATGCAGGGACCCTAAGCAACAATCTTACCAAGTTTCATATGATTTTGAATAGTAGTTTCAGAGAAGAAGATTTTTGAAATAATAACATAAAAAAAGCCAAAAATGTGAAAAAAGGGCAATAACTCCTAAATGGGTTTTGGAATTTCCTTCAAAATTTCAGGGTAGGTAGATCTTGTCATGCTGATCAATTTTACCCCATATCAGATTTCGATATCTGTAACGGTTTTTGAGTTATTAGCAAAAAACAGCAATTTACCCCTATGTTCTATTTTTAGTAACAGCGGCCATGTTTTTCTACGAATCAAAAATCCCCACATCAGTTCTATGCAGGGTACCCCAAGGAACATTCATACCAAGTTTGGTTCTAATTAGTCAAGTAGTTTCAGAGGAGAAGAGTTTTGTATAATTGTTAACGACGACGACGGACGACGACGACGGACGCCAAGTGATGGCAATAGCTCACATGGCCTATGGCCAGGTGAGCTAAAAAGATAGCTTATTAATGAAACTTTGAAAAGCATGTTTTGTTAGGACCTCTTTAATTGTTTGTTTGTTTAGTTGGGGTTTAACGCCGTTTTCAGCACATATGGCCATTTCGCGGTGGCCAATTTTATTGGTGGTGGAAGCCGGAGTACCCGGAGAGAGCCACTGACCTTCAATAGGAAAATTGGCAATCCTTGTCAATTAAAATCCGAGTCGAACACACCCCGCCACAGGTGAGATTCGAACTCACAACCCCAGTATTGACAGGCTAATGATCATTAGTAGTGATCACGAACTACCTAGACCACTCGGCCACCGAGGCCCCAGCACCTCTTTGAAGATCAGTATTTATATGTCCTCCAAAATAGCACAGCCCCTTTCAAAACTCCAATGATGTTTGAGTGGGAAGAGAATGACAGCTTGATTCCGGTTTTCTTTGAAGGACGCATGTTTTAGACATCTTACAGGATCTTGCCTGTACGTGCAAAGGCAAATCAGTTTGTCACACGAATTGTGTCTTATTTGAACAGAACCTTTCCTAACCTATGTCCTTTTCAAGGAAACTATATGTGTAAATATAGAAATATAAACATTACACAGTCTCAGGATAACAATGATATCAATACACAACGCCCGTAAAGATATTCCAAAGATATCTGTTTGCAGCTACAATGTTGACTAATCCACAATAAAACACATGTTGTAGTTCTATAGGATCCTATTTAGGTTTTTCATATCCAACTATAGAAGTCATCACGTGACTTTCGTGACGTCACACATCACCTATACCATACCATAAATTGTATAGAAATGCACTTGGGCGATCATGAATCGATAAAATAAACTACTTTTAGTTCGTGCTGAAAATATTTTGGTGCTATGTAGTACTTCCTCATATATTTAGAAAAATATTTTTGTAATTTGGAAACGTTTAAATTTTTGTCTTATCCCTTCCAAATGCTTTTGAAAATTTTGTCTTAATTCCCGTTAAGTCCATATTGTTAAATCATCTAACTGGGATAAATTGGCTTTTCGTCGTTTTTAACATAAAATTGCGATTTAACCAAAACTGATGGAAAAATTTTGGTGCTATGTGCTAATTAATACATTTATAAATTTTTGAAATATCGTAAATGCAATAGTTTAATTTTTTATTATATCCCTTCCAAATTGATTTGAAAATTAGATATCTTCTGAAAATCTTTTATTTTTCAAGATGGCGACGATTACCGGAAATGGCACTAGGCGCGAAAATACAAACATTTAATGATTTTCAATTTCATATTTGCATCGAAACAAACGCTTACGTTTGAAATATAAAGTATATATATATATATATATATATATATATATATATATATATATATATATATATATATATATATATATATATATATATATATATATAAATAGCTGACATAACTTATTAATAAGTATATAGTTTCCAATTGCACTGCATATTAACTTACCCTCGCCAAGGGCGATATAGATTATGAAAAAAAATCGCACCTTTGCCAGTATTAATGAAAACTAACATAGATGATGGATCATTTCATTTCTTTTCAATCGAGGATTTTATTATATAATGTTTGTGTGATGAAGTTATAATAAAAAGGGGGGATATGCATACTCTAGATACTGATATATTACTAGAGACATATTGTTTTATGTCTCGGATGTTACTAATAAAGTATATCCTTTGGTCTTCATATATCATATGTTTGAGTAAAACTTTTCGAAATATCGTAATTGCAATAGTTTACATTTTGATTATGTCCCTTCCAAATTGATTTGAAAATTAGCTATTTTGAAATTTGTTATTTTTTACTATTATTATTCAAGATGGCGCCCATCCTAATCAGCTTCTACCTTGCCATAACAAAGTAAATATATATACGAGTAAATAGAATTACTCATATAATATGTCAAATGTTAAATATATAAATACCAAAAAGATAAATTATTAATTTAAAATAAATTAAAATGTTACTTATCTGACATTTGAAATTATATTTCATCACTGCATTCTTTGTGATCCCCCCTTAAACACACACACACCTCAATATTAAAATGTTGCATTAATTATCAACAAATGTGGCATTAAAAATGAAATCACGCTGTTTTAGTCAGCAAACGGTTTACCCGTATACATACAATGTACCTGTGTACCTTAATTAACGGTTGGAACAACAAAAATCCGGACAGTCAAGGTACAATATACATGTCAAATCGTTAATTAGTTATAATTACCTGAAACACACAGCATGTTAATTGCGCATAATAAATTTCTTCAGATAAAACTCAAATAATTTTACCAAAAAAAAAAAAAAAAAATCGCTTTTCCCGCGGCTTAAAAAATAACAAAAAACTTGCACCATTAGCCTTTATCACGGGTAATTATGTACTTTTTACAGTTTGTATAAATTGGTGATGAATTTCATATTATTAATTACTGTCACAATTTCATATATTGAAATTATAATCCATGTGAAATGTTACTACATATTTCAAATAAAAAGTTTTTTTTTAAAGTGAAGACGTGGAGAACGTGCTATAATAAATACAGAGTTATCGAAGTACGATGAATACCTGGCATGAACGGGACCAGTAGATTCCCGATATTGGGTAACCAGTTAATAAGTCTAAACAGAGTTACCTAACATAATTATGACCGATATAGCTGCATATGTTGGGTAACATTTCTTTCCCCGCTCGACATTTTTCGAAATTAATTGTTCAAATGTAACACGTATTACAATTATTTTTTTAAATGTTACCGATAGAATATACGGATTACTAAGGTAGGTAATTCGGTAACTAAAAAGTTATGTCGTTGATGTCAATTATTCAGTCATTTTTGTCGTACATAGCATCATCTCCACTGTTTCTTTTTTATGGAATTTGACAGGGAAAATGTCTACCCTTGAACCATTTATGGCAGTTCTACCATAGAACCATTCTGGACAGTTTTACCCTGGAACCATTCTGAATGGTTCTAACCTAGAACCATTTATGGCCCTGGCAATAGTTCATTAATATTGAACATCAAAATTATAAGAAATGAAATAATTTGTTTACATAGTTTTAAAATCAACTTTTATCATACTGAAATATATTATAGAGTAAAAAAGAAGAAAAGAATTTACTCAGAATAAAGTTTTTACTAAACGTAAATGATTCAAAACTAGTCGGTATTATTTGGTAGTACACAAAACATTCCTCTATATATGTTTCGACAAGAGAACAATTTAAACCAAAATTTAGTCCCGTCCATTCTCAATTGAAATTATCGTGTAAAATGTCCATATATGTACGTAGTTTTTTGATAAATTGGTGAAATGCCCCTATTATTTCAAAATGGCGGTATTCATCCCAATCATCTTCTACCTTGTCATAACGAAATAAATATCGTTCATATGAGCAAAGAGAATTAATTATATAATATATCAAATGTTTACCATATAAAAATGGTAAAAAAGATAAATTATTAATTTGAAATAAATTAAAATGTTACTTATCTGGCACATTTGAAATCTCTGCATTGAAATTTGGGACCATCTTATACACACCTCTTTATTCAAATGCTGCATTAATTATTTTAAATTGTAGCGTGATAAAAATTTGAAACACCGCTGATTTTGTCAGCAAAACGGTTTATCTGTATACATACACATGTATCTGTGTACCTTAAAAGTTGGAACAATAAACAATCGGGCAGTCAAGGTAATGTCACAACGTTAATAAGTTATAATTACATGTATATGAAACACACAACATGTTAAACGGAGAACAAATTTCTTTATCTGTCAATTTTCTTCAGATAAATTTTAACAAAAACAATCATTCGTTTTTCTTGTGGGTTAAAAAAAGGAAAAAAAAACTTGCACCTCAGCTCTTTATTATATGTATGTACTTTTGATGTTTTGTATAAATTGGTCATAGATTTAATATTATTAATTATTGTCATAATTTCATATATTGAGATTATAATCGATGTGAAATGTTACTACATGTACATACAATGTATTTCAACAAAATGTTTTTAAACGTTCGTTTGGACCATAATCGATACAGAGTTATCGGACATGAAAATGGACGGTTCTACCCTAGAACCATTTATGACAATTCTTTCATAGAACCAATCTGAATGGTTCTACCCTAGAACTATTTATGACTGTTCTACCCTAGAACCATTCTGGACGGTTCGTCTTATCTCTCCACCAAAAAAAAATAAAATAAAAAATAAATATTCAAATCTACCCTTAAAATGGAACAACGCGGTTTGATCAGACCGATCTAGTTTAACATATGGCAAAATTGCGGGTACTTTGGTAATTTGCATAGCGGCCATTTTGGATTTCTCTGACGACATTCATTACAAAGCATTAAACTTGCCCCATAAAATAAAAATGTAAATATTCAAATTCTTATAACTCATAAGCAATTTGTCCGCATATAGGTACATTCTACACAATATTAGCTTTCCTTTCGTATGCAAATAAACATTGTCAGCATTGAAAACTTTCGGCAAATTCAGTTTAAAAAACTGAAGCGTAACCGTAGTATAACTGCTATATGAATTAACAAAAATTAGCTAAAAATGCAATTTCAAACTACAGATACAGATACAAGGCGAGATCATACATAAATTGTCCGCATATAGAGAACAACTTTGGAGGATGAATTTAATGAGGAAATAAGTTTTATCTCACCTGCTTTCATAACTTTTCGGCCAAAATGTTTTTAAAACATGATAATTTCAAGTCTCCCATAGCGTAATCCTTCAAATATGAAGCCTTTCCCCTCGGAATTAAACAAACAATTTGTAAATATCCGCCAAAGGAAGTTTTCATAGACACATTAGTTTAAGAGCCGAGACGGAAAAAGACTCGATTATCCGTAATTCAAACAATTTTATCATTTTCGATCTACAACTAAGGGAGGTAATTTGCTTAAAAGGGCTGAGGTCACGTGATGCAAATGCCATGAATAATGTACCCAGCATTTTGCCATATGACAAAGGAATTTTTCGACAGGTCAACAGTATTACGATCAACTGTATCTGTTCGTTTTGTATCTAAATTAGCTATATGTATTGTTTATATGTATATTTTATATTAGATGTATTGATATTTGTACATGCATTTAACAACCACCCTATCTTTGTTCGCCATATGTAATAATTGAAAAAAAATATCCTTGTCTCTTGTTGCAGCGTAAGCTGTCTGAGTATTCTAATAAATTTGTTTCTGAAGGTATATTTAAGTTTGTTTCACCACTATTTGATATTTACATGTACATATAGCTGAAGTGGTAAGATTTGCAAATGCATTGCAAATTGAAAATAGCAAAAAATACTAAAAATTCGTAAATCAATCCTATTATCATTATGAAAAACTCTATCAAATAAAAGTCTTAAACATTAAAAGGTCTTTATACAAGGTTTGAGTGCAAATGTGTCTTGAAATTTGAAAAAAAATGAGCACAAGTTGGAACAAACCTTCACAATTATATATTGTAAAAAAAGCATATGGATCTTGCAGGCATAAATAAGGCATGTATAAAACTTATCTGGTATATGATAGAAACTAAACGCCCGGATATATCCGAATATTTTAATTTTGGAACATGAATGTTTCTAAACCTTTCTATTCAGTATACGCATGTAACCCGCCGTACACTTCCCCTATTTTGTGACAAAATGTTTCAAAATTTTCTAAACATGACATGGTGAATTATTTCAAAATTTAACATTTGTTTATATATACAGAGATACTTACATATGATGTTCTTTTTGTCAACTTTGAGAAATTTCTTATGTATGTCAAATGCGTATCTGCATTCATAGAAATCATTTAGATCTTGTTCCGTCACACCTTTTATCTTTAAGCTGAACTTGTTTCCTGCCATATAAAGTATTTCCTCATACTTAGAAGGATTGTTGATACGACCATTGAAGCTTATTAAGTGACCATCTTTTCCAAGAGACCATTGTCGTGTCATGTTGCGATCGATGTTTTCTATGCCATCAACAGTGCATGTTAAAATTATAAAACTTCCGATTTCGACTCGACCGCTCGACAATTCCCATGAAACTGTAAAAAAAATATAACCTATTTTCATTTTTATAAATCAACTTTGTTATTGTAATTGTGGAATGTGAGGGTATAAAATTTGAGTTATCGCTCTTTATGCGGGTGGAATAAGAATATATTTACTTTATTATGTTTTTTGTTTAATAAACTTTATTCCGTGTATTTTGTATTAAATATTTTTTATCAGTTCGGTAGCTCTGCCCCAGAATTTGAACCCAGATATTGAAAATAATTTAAACCCAAGACCACATGGATAGTGGTTTTATTTTTCAAAAGTCGTTTAATTTGGCGGATTACAGATCAATATACATTCATTTAAGTGTATAATGAATAGAAAAATAGTTTAAAAAAGAATATGTTTACGTTTTATTAGTTTCTAAAACTGTAAATTAATGACCAGAAATTTCTTGTGGTTAAATACCAAAACTGGTCCAAGCTTGGTGAAAACTAAATATTTTTCACACATTTTGTAATCTGTCATTGTTCTAATAAGAAGTACCTTCTGAACCTTCTGAACCTTCTGTAAATTAATGGTGTCAGTTAAGGATTGATATTCTGATTTCGGACAAGTTATACGATATAACCTACTGTGAGACATATAAAATACGAATTTATGTTGAAGCATATTCTGACCAAAGTTTCGTTATACAAGTATAGCCAGTACCATAATTGAAATGAATCCTTATAAATATTTTTCTTTTTTTAAATTTCTGATCATCTAAATAACTTAATTTTCCCTCGCCAACGAAGTTGCGGAGGGATATAGTAACGCTTCCATTCGTCCGTCCTTCATTCCGTCCGTCCGTAACACTATTGCGAACACTCTATACTCAACATCCTTCGCGGGATTTTGACCAACCTTGGAACATACTTAGTCCTCATTATCAGTTTCAAGGTCATAGGTGAAAGATCAAGGTCACAGTGGAACTTGTAACTTCTGTAACACCCTTGTGAACACTCTAAACTCAACACCCTTCAAGGGATTTTGACCAAACCTGTCACATACTTAGTCCTTTTGAATAATATCTAGAACCCTATTGATTGTAACACGCTTGTGAACACCCAAAATCCTTCATGGGATTGTCCATATGAATATCTAGAATCCTATTGATTTTCAAGGTCATAGGTCAAAGGTCAAGGTCACAGAGGAACTTGTAAATTCTTTACACCCTTCTGAACTTGTATAAATTTCATTTTTTTCACGGCGAGGGGATGCCAAGCTTCGCGTTGGCCTTTTTTATTTTGAAATGCGATTTGTGGAATAATATTTTTGTTAAAATATGTACTAACTTGTTCAATCAAATTAAAATTGGTCGTTTCAACTCGCATTATATTATTATTACATATAGGAATAATGCTAATTGAGTGTCATTGGTAAAAACATGTATACACTTTATTGATGGATACTTCGCTTCTGAAATCAATAAGTCATTTTTGTTTTGGGTTAAGGGTCGTTTTTCCATGTGCTCATTTATGTTTTGACGCATTCTTTCAATTAGTTTAAAGATCAGTTTACCTCTTGCTACACCTGCTGAAGGAAGTATTACCATAACGAATATAAACGTGTTGACCAGTCCATTTAAGACCATCTATTAGTTTGCTAATCTGAAAGAAAACAAAAAAGCAAAATTTACCATGCCTTAATTTAAAACTACATATTAAAGGTTAGTTCGTTTTCTTGAGAGAATGAAAAATACCAAATTTTAATTGTAATTCATTTGTTATATTTGGACTAGTGCTGTACTGATAATGTGTGCCTATATGTTGGTAATTGTTGTAACTGTCTGCTTTAAAATTGTTCCACACATTTCATGATATGATACTTTATAAAATAAAATTGATAAGTTGCATGTTTTTTGTTCTTTTATGAAAACCTATACAAAAGGTTCAACATAAATATATTTGAAAGGTGAAAACCTAAAACTGTAAATAAAAAGTATTTATTTTTTAATCTATTTTTAACCTCAGAAATTAAAATTAAAATAGTTCTTCTTAATTTCCTGTGTTATGTTCATCTATTAAATCTAGATGTATACAGGTGATCTTAACTGCATGACCCTCCAGATGGCCTCTCAATCCCTAAACTTGATTAGATGTGTTTTTTAATCCAGTAGACGTTCGGGGAATAAACCATTCAGATCAATTCAAAGAAAAAACTTCCTACTAAAATCGGATTAAAAATTTAAAAAATAGGTGTTCTACGAAATGGCTAATTTTGGCCCTTAATCCCCTTTATCTCTGCGACGACAAAAGTTACACACAATTAAACTGTATATCTCCTGATGAACTATAAAAAATATCAAAATCAGATATCAAATAAAAAAGTTAAGGTATGTCCCTATGTCCCTTTTTCGACCCCTTATACAATATGTATCTCGAAAACGGTAATAGATAGTGGAAAACGGATCCGAAATATGGTTTTTCCATTTTCATCAAGGAACACTAAAAGAAATTCATAAAATTCCGACAACATTATCAAAAACCCCTTAATGATACCCCGTCATCAAAAACGGTAGTGGTCAGATTTCCTAAAATCTACACGCTCATGTTATAATACGTCCACAAATATTTGCATTCGTATCAAAATGCGCTTCATACGCTAAACTGAGATATAAAACACTTTGCAAAAGAAAGGAAAGTTTTTTTCAGGACCCCAAATACGGAGCGGATGCGGACTATAAATTATGACGAAGGTTGTCCACCTTGAAAATTAGACACAACTTTATCACTCATGCATTAATTGTAGGTCAAAGTCGGTTTTTAGTGTTACAAAGACTTTGAAGTGGTATACTATCATTAATATATTCCAATGTTTTTTTTTGAGAATTGGACATTTACGCATACACTTATTCAAACCGGACGGACTGAAAAGGGTAGATCTATATGCCCCTTCCACATTCGTGGACGCGGCATCAAAATTAAAATGAAATCTTTCATCCGAGCAAACTCTTTATATACTTACATGCTTAATTGCACCTTTAAATCTATCACTACAGCGTTTCTTAGTGGCGTATGGTGAAATCTGAAGGGAAAAGACATTTAGACAATTTTGTTCATTACTACAAATAATTTAAAATTGAAACTAAGAAATGTGAAATAATTCAGAGACCAAATTACATGTACGTACATATATTGTACAAAAAACAAATTAGATACAAATATAAAACAATTTTCAGACACGATTTCGAAAACTGGAGGTTCCCAAAACCTGTATCGCTCATTTTGCAAAACATTATTGGGGATTTAAAGGTAAGGTTTGCGCTCTCCCTGGATTTTTATCATTATAATATTGTAGTAATGTGACATATTTCCTGTTCATTGGGTGAACCTCTTTTATTTCGTGACATTTTAAAAAAAATCGCCCGTCCAGTTTTTTTTTGTAAGAACAGCTCAAAATTTGGATTTTTGGTAGTTTTGTCACAATGTATTTATTTTACTATTTTCAAGAAATAATTTATGTAAGTATTAAAACTATTAAAAGTTTTTAATGAAATTTGTAAAAATGATTATGTTTTAGATATTATCTATAAAATCTGCATGAAACGTTAAGAAAAAATCACGAAAACACAACATTTTAAAATTTCCTTGCAAAAATAGAGACGTTGCCATGGCAACAAAAAGGTGAAAATGTCCTGTTTCTGGGCCCCAAGATTTTACGAAAAATTGAGAACTCATAGATTTGTATATTCCCATTATAATAAAATAATAAAATTCATATGTCCCAGATCTCGTTTCCATGGAAACGGATGCTATATCAACCCCTCTTAAACACATAAATAAAGTATTTTTCACGATTCGTAAGAAAATCAATCACTGAAAGCCGTTTTCAAGGCATAATTTTTGTCCCCTACCGGAACGCAATGCGGAGACATAGTAATGCCGGACTCGGTCCTTGTGTCCGTTCATCCCTATTATAAACCCTCTGATGCCTATATTCATTTGCGGATTTTGATGAAAGTCATATGGAAGACTTGTTTTGATAATAACTATTTCAATATTAAATTCGAGAGTAGTAAAACAAAGTACTAAACAAATATTGTGTTCGATCTGTTTAACTTGCATCGTGGCGCAATGTATAATCAAATATAAAACATGCCTCATGCATGGCATGTGTGTCTTTGTTGTTGTTGTTGTTGTTCTTTTTTTTGTTTTTTTGTTTGTTTTTTTTTATGTATGAAAAATATTGCATAGTTTTCCCTTTTTATATTCTAAATAGAAATAGAAAAAACATCAAATTATAAATGCAATAGGTTCTGACCTGCATGAAGGAACCCTTCCCTCAGCTAACCATATCCCTATCAAATCATAGCTCTACATACGTACAGTACAAGAGTGGGCGCTAACTTTAAAGTAGATGAAGACCAGAAAATCAATGGACATTTTTATTGAACTAATGAAGTCAAAATACACGTAGCTATTCAAGATCTCTTATAGAACTGTTAAAGGTTAGATTTTCAATTCGTGGAATGATCAGGATTTATGACCTCCACGAGTTTGAATCTTGTAACAAGTTGCGACTCTAATAATGATTTATTCACTGTATCCTAATTTCTGGCCATGTTAAAGACGATCAGTTGCTGAAATATCTAATAACTCAAAGCATCGGCAATGATGAAATCGTCCATAAACATGAGACTTTGTCGTTTCAAAAAATATTCTCCCAAATCAACGTTGATCAATATTCAACACATAGATATACGCTTCAGCAAGAGTGTAGACTTTCAACTGTTTCTGGCAAAAAAACTTTTCTTAAATTGACATTGATATAGTTCCCGAATGCATTCTAAGCAATAGATTTTGATTTTTAATCGTCAAACATGTGATTCGATTCACTGCTAAGATGTGTTGACATTTTGTCAGACGACAATTTTAGGCAACGCGCTTTTTCGACTTTGTTAAAATTCACCGGATTAAACCCTCAAGTGATCAGAACTTTATGCAACTTTTCAATTCAATTCCCTGTGACTGCAAATCTTACCTTAAGTAAATTTGTTTTATTCGCTCTCTTTTTTTTTCTAATTCTCAATAGGAGCACCCAAATTAGTAATTTTAGAACGGACTAGCATCGACCGGATTTTAAAAGGGCAAAGAATGAGGAAGAATTATCTGATATCCTAGGTCTTGAAACGATTGTTCAGTTTCCATCATATACTCTACCTTAACACGTAGATGTAATTACGGAAGTAAAATGATCAACCACTTACATATTTACATGTTTAAATTTGGGGGGAGGGGGATGGGACTGATTTTAGATCCTAGGTTTTTATTTATTTCTTTATTATTATATGAATTTGCAGTATTCAAAATCCTGCTTTTTTTTCTTTTTTTTATGTATTTCATTGTAAGTCAGCGATCTTGATTTTTTTTATCAAACCACTTTTCCAACTTTGATTCAGCCCTGCATTTTTGTAAAGTAAATTATGGAGGTTGTGAGCTGTATTTGTTCATTTAATTCTATGACTTCGAATTGGTGTCTTCCCATTTATCCAACTTTTGAAAATTTGATATTCCCACTTATCAAACTTTAAAGTTCTTACCTGTTGGATTGTTTATTTATCTTTAATTATGTGTTAATTTAACAGAAAGCCATATATTTAGTTCCAGGATATTTTTGCATATGTCAATTCCAATATGAATTTCAATATTTTGCTTTTCATAATATTTGCCAACTCTTAAAACTCTTTATATTTTAATCTAATTTTAGATTAAATAATTTTTAAATAGTTTTTAATAACAAACTAAATAAATACATGAAACATAATGCAGTTCTTAATAAATAAATATATAAACAAAAACGTTATTTTTATTTTAAAATGCCTAGTAGTTGAATATTTTTTTAAGATGGCATAATAATTAGTGGTTTAGATCTGAAGGAAGATCAAGGTGCCACCATTATGCATAGAGTAAAGTAAAGTAATGAGTTCCAATAAGAAACCAGAACCTTAGACGTGTCTGAATAGAACTCTTTCAAAGGAGAGTTTCTTTTAAATATTTTTCTTTTCTTTTTGTTTTTTTTTTTACCAGAAATTTATAAAAATTTCCTTAGAATCCGTTAGAAAAATTTACATACCTCTCACTTAAAATTAAATTTTTCATTGTCATGTCTAATTTAAAATATTACAAGACAGCATTCCCCAAAGCCACTGTTAAAGGTTGCCTGTTTCCCTAATGTCAATGAATGTCGAAGAAAGTGCAGAGTCTTGGACTAACTCAAAAGTACCAGAACAACCCCACAGTACGAGATCAGACTCAACTAATTTCTATGCAGAGCTGATATCATTGTGCATAATTGCATTGTGTGATTAATATATGTATGTTTGCTTTTATTGAAAAATAAAAATAATGAATTTAATATATTATTGTTATTTCATTACACACGAGAGATTCTTTTTACTGTCATCCATTACACTGTACAGTCATTTATGGTACATTGTTTTTTTCATGGCATATAACCAATAAATATTGCCCTGGTCAAAAATTAAAGTACTTTATTTCACTTATCACCCAACCAAAGCTGTGATTAAATGTCCTTTGTTTACCTTTGATCTCATTTATCCAACTTTGAATTTTTACCTGTATTACATTTTTTTTTCAAAAGGTAAGGTTGAATAAATAGAAATGAACACTCGAATCCCTTCCCTACCCACCCCCCCCCCCCCCCCCCCCCAAAAAAAAAAAAAAAAAAAAAACAAAAAACAACTGATTGCTACCTTAGATTAATCACACATTTATGGAAGGGAATATCCGCCATAATTATACATTTCTTCATTTGTAAAATGCAATTTATTCATTTTTAAAATGTAATTTCTTAATTTGTAACTTGTATTTTTTCCATTCGTTACCTGAATTTCTACATTTCTTGTTTTGTGAAATGTAACTTCTTAGTGTGTAAATGCAATTTATTTATTTGTTAAGGTATTTTCTTCGTTCGTTACATGAAATTCTACATTTCTTAATTTGTGAAATGATATTTCTTTATTTGTTCAATTAAATTTCTTCATTATAAATCGTAAGTATGAAATTATAAATTTCTTCATTTGTAAAATGGAATTTCTAGGTTTGTACAGGACGTATATTTGTTTTTCAATCGGCGAAATATTAAAACTCTCTATCTGTGAAATGTAAATTCTAGGTTTGAGTCGCATGTTTTGGAAAATGTGTCAATGTAATTGTTACCGCTGACAGCCAATGAGAAGTTACTTATCTCAAGAAAAACTACAAGTTACAAATTAAGAATGAAATATTCAGCACAAGGGAGCTATTTTGGTTACCGGAAACCATGGATCCATCATATATATGTACTGCTCTGTTGCATATGGCATAAACAATGTAGACAATCTATTCACCACGACTTGTAAAATTCAAAACAAACAAGGTATAATTGAAACTGGATGCAGTTTCGAATGTCTCCCAAACGAAGCTCTTTCTCTTTCGGGGTATTTTTGGAATTCCTAGTGTTTGAAATACTGGGCAAGTGTACAGAGAGATTGAGTATATGCAAAATGTTTGATATATGGTATTCAATATCTGCAGTTTTATATGTTGTAATCGGTATTAACATGATTAACAGATGTTTTATCAAAATATTTTATTATTGAAGGTGCAATGGCCTTCACCTCCCCTTTAGCCATTTAAGGGGGTGGGGCATGACCCCCCCCTCAGACCCCCTATGGTACCAAATGATTCGTCTTATCATAAGGAGTAATAATATATATGGTTATAGGGTGGGGATCTAAATGGTTTTCAGAATAAGTATTTTGTCATTTGAGGGGGGGCATGACCCCCCTCAGACCCCCTATTGTACCAAATGATTCGTCTATCATAAGGAGTAATAATATATATGGTTATTGGTTGGGGATCTCAATGGTTTTCAGAATATTTAGTATTTTATCATTTGAGGGGGTGGGGCATGACCCCCCTCAGACCCTCCTATGGTACCAAATGATTTGTCTTATCATAAGGAGTAATAATATATATGGTTATAGGGTGGGGATCTCAATGGTTTTCAGAATATTAAGTATTTTATCATTTAAGGGGAAGGGGCATGACCCCCCCTCAGACCCCCTATGGTACCAAATGATTCGTCTTATCATAAGGAGTAATACTATATATGGTTATAGGGTGGGGATCTCAATGGTTTTCAGAATAATAAGTATTTTGTCATTTAAGGGGGTGGGGCATGACCCCCCCTCAGACCCCCTATGGTACCAAATGATTCGTCTTATCATAAGGAGTAATAATATATATGGTTATAGGGTGGGGATCTCAATGGTTTTCAGAATAAGTATTTTGTCATTTGAGGGGGTGGGGCATGACCCCCCTCAGACCCCCTATGGTACCAAATGATTCGTCTTATCATAAGGAGTAATAATATATATGGTTATTGGTTGGGGATCTCAATGGTTTTCAGAATATTTAGTATTTTATCATTTGAGGGGGTGGGGCATGACCCCCCTCAGACCCCCCTATGGTATCAAATGATTCGTCTTATCATAAGGAGTAATAATATATATGGTTATAGGGTGGGGATCTCAATGGTTTTCAGAATATTTAGTATTTTATCATTTGAGGGGGTGGGGCATGACCCCCCTCAGACCCCCCTATGGTACCAAATGATTTGTCTTATCATAAGGAGTAATAATATATATATGGTTATAGGGTGGGGATCACAATGGTTTTCAAAATATTAAGTATTTTGTTATTTGAGGGGGTGGGGCATGACCCCCCTAGGACAACGAAATGGAGGGTATAACATAATACCTCGCCACTTCGTGTGGCGGGGTATAAAAACTTAAATATCCAAGGTAACAGGTAGTATTTCCAAGTTAAGATCACAAATGATCAAGTTATATCACTTTTCCCATAGACTTCTATAGTAAAATTTTGCAAAACCCCACCCCCTTTTGAGACCCCCAAAATATATGTTCCCTCCCACAGATTGAAATTTTTTTTCGGGAGGCGCATCTAGGAATATGGGCCTAGCAAGTCGTATGATATCAAGCGATTCCGTTTATTGGTTTATGAGAAACGGTGCACACAAGTGTTCGAAAAAACGCGCCCGGAAAGAAGAAAAATAATAATAATAATAATAAGAATAATAATAATAATAAGAATAATAAGAACTGAGCAAAAACAACATGTCTCCAAACTTCGTTTGGGAGACATAAATATGTAAGTGTCCTAATTTTCTGTTCTTACATAGACAGTTTAGCAATAGATACATGCACTGTTTCGATTAAGAGAGGGAGGGTTCATCAAATGAACTTCATGCTGTAACAAAAACATTGTTCGTTGTAGAAAAATACTACTAAAGACGTTATCATGTGGTCCCGCCTCAATCCAACCCCAGCCAATGAGCCCCCCTAGCTGATCCTTCCCCAGAACTAAAGTATAGATACGGCACATGTGTATGTACTGTACCTCCAAGGAAAATCAAGAAACCGCTTCTTACATTCATGACATTAATTTGTTTATTTATATAAGTTACATTCAGATTAGAGATGCGCAGTGTAGTGTTATTAATGAATGTTTAAAATTCAAACTTTGAAATGGATATGATAGATGAAACCTGTTTTTGTAAACTTAAAACCTTATAGGCGCCACAAATATGAAGACATGTATATCACAGCTGTGTATATATGCAGAATTATCTTTTAAAAAAGGCAAGGATTGTATGACTATTGTTAAATTGCTATCAAATAAACCTTCGTACGTAAAATAATATTTAAAATTACCTTTTCTATTTGCACGTTTACATCTACATAAACCTTTCACGACTAAGCTGAAACTGAACACATTCTTTGATTCCAATTTTAATGTAAAAGTTAATTTAAGGCATAGAAATAATATGTGTAGACCATGTATATGTCGAATCATAATTTAATATAATATCAAAGCTGCATAAGCATAAGGGCCGATTCAAACTGGGAAATATTTTATCTTTAAAATACGAAAATTTCCCAATCAATAACGTCAAATAGAAAATTTAACATCACGCGCTTCGCGACTAGATGTTATATTTTTTGCTTACGGGACGCCGCATGGGAGAAAATCTCAAAATTGAGTGGTTTTGTACTCGAAATTCAATTTTGTACGGACAAAAGTGAGTTTTGTTCAACAAAAATGAGTTCAGTTGAACAAAATTTGTAGCATACTACAAATTTAAATTTTGTAATACAAACAAGAGGCTCTCAAGAGCCTGAATCGCTCACCTGGCAAACAATGCACTATAAACTAAATTAATATATTAATGTTTGTTGTAAATTAAACTGAGTATTAAAGGTCATGTAAAATGCTGAAAATACCTTTAAAAGCCTTTCAAGAACCTCTCGAAAGAAATGGGCATGAGTTCTCCCTACGCTTGATTAAGATACAATCATGGTCAATCTGATGATTCACAATACAAAATACAAGCTTTAATTCATCTTCAAATACAAGTATAAATCTTTTGGTCTATATGTTGTCTTCGTTTTTAAAATGTTTGAAAGAAGTTCTGTAAAAATTGTGGGTTAAGGCTTTTTATTGTACTTGAAAAGGAAATATTGCAGGAACAATCATGCTAAGTTTAATCCAAATCCCCCTAGTAGTTTCAGAGGAGAAGATGTTTGAAAATTTGTTAACAACGATGATGACAGACACCAAGTGATGGCAATTAAAAGCTCACATATTATGAAGTTTGATCATTGTTATACAACATTCTCATCATCACCATTCACTAAGGATACCATGTTTACTTTAAAAACCAAATATTGTTGTAATCTGAGCAAGTGTAAAAAATGGCGGGAAAATGGCACCCATTTTAAAAATGGCCGTCCAAAACAAACTTTCATCATCACCATTCAACTCGGGATACCATGTTTAGCAAAAAACAGCATTTTGACCCCTATGTTCTATTTTTATTAAGGGCGGACATGTTTTTCGACCAATAAAAAATCCAAGCATTAACTTTTTGCAGGATACCCTAAGAAACAATCATTCTAAGTTTCATTTGATTTTGAATAGTAGTTTCAGAGAAGAAGATTTTTGAAATAATAACATAAAAAAAAAGCCAAAAATGTCAAAAAAGGGCAATAACTCTAACATCAGTTGACAGATTTTCACGAAAATCAGCACACAGGTAGCTCTCATCATGCTGAACACTTTCAACCTGCCAGAATTTGCCATAACCTTATGATTTTTGAGATAATTGCGAAAAACTGTTGTTTGACCCCTATGTTCTATTTTTAGTAACAGTGGCCATGTTTTTCGACGGATCAAAAATCGAAGCATAAACTTTGTGCAGGATACCCTAAGGAACAATCGTGCTAAGTTTTATCCAAATCCATTCCGTAGTTTCAGAGGAGAAGATGTTTGAAAAATTGTTCACGACGACAGACGACGACGGACGCCAAGTGATGAGAAAAGCTCAGATGGCCTTTTAGGCCAGGTGAGCTAAAAAAGGACAAATATACCTAAGGAGCAATCAAAGAAACGTAATCCATTGGACAAACAAACCCGGGAAGACAAATGAACAACCACAAGCATAACAAATAAACACAGAAAACTAAAAAACAATGAACAGCACGAACTCATATAAAAACCAGGAGTGAACCCAGTTGTTCCGGAAGGGTAGACAGTTCCTGCTCCGTATACGGCACCCGTCGTGAAGTTCAAAAAATCAATCCGGGGAAGTCACAAATCGGTGGAGGCACATGAAAAGTTACGACATTGGGAACAGGTCCAACATCATCTTAGATATTGGAGCACCGTAACGGTCAATCAATTCGTGATGACGACCGTAAAATTTCCTAAGTGATGACATCAACTTATCCCTGATAAAACCCTGGTTAAGAAGCTTTTGTGACAGCAGTAATCCTCGTTGTCGAAAGTCAGGGTTACTCCCGCATGCCCTTGAAAATCGGATAAGCTTAGAAACGTAGACGCCATATGCAGGCGATGCTGGTAAAATCAAAATTATCTTCCAGTGGACAAAAGTTACTTTTGTCATGACAAAATTCATTTTTGTATCACAGACTTTACTTTTGGTACCTAATTTGAAATTTGGGCGACAAAAGTCAATTTTGTATGCAAATTAGTTTAGTTTTGATTCTGTGAAATAAGTTGCATACAAAACTGAGATTTTGTCACAAAATTCAATTTTGTGTTTATATTTGTGTAGACAAAATTGAATTTTGTTAAATAGAAGTGAAAATTTAACACAAAAGTCATTTTTGTCACAAAATTCAATTTTAATTCTGTGTCACAAAAGTCAATTTTGTATGCAAATGAATTCTTTCATCACGATTTTGTAAGAAGGCCTCTCATTGGATATAGTAAGTAAAGTCAAGAAATACCAAAGGGATATTCGAAGGAGAGAAAAATCGTAACAACTGACAAACTCCGGAGAACAACGAAGACAAGACCAAAACAATACATGCACTACAATTAAAAACTAAAAACATATGAACAACATGGACCACACCAAAAAACCGGGGGTAGACTCAGGTGCTCCGGAAGAGTAAGCAGTCTCTGCTTCCTGCAGGACACCTGCCATGCTGTCCATGTAAAATCCGATATGAGGAAGGGATAATATCAATGGAACAGGTCCATTTTCATTTGGGAAACGGTTTTTTCATACCTGTCAACCAAGTCATGATGACGCCCATAAAAATTTAATAAGGATGACTTCAGCTTAGGAGCAACGTACCCCTGTCTGAGCAACTTTTCTGTCAGAAGCCGGGCTCTGTCCAGGAAGTCAACGTATAGGTCACAAGCTCTGGAATAACGTATGAGTTGTGAAATATATACTCCATACGCCGGCGCTTCTGGAATATTGCCGCTCAAAAATGGGAAGTTGACGATTGGGAAGTCAAAGTCATCCCGTTTGTCGTAAAGTTTTGTATTCAACCTTCCTCTGGTGTCAATTTCAAGGTGAAGGTCAAGATAAGATGCAGACTTGGCAGTGTCTGTTGTATCCATAATTTGGAGCTCATTGGGATAGATGAGATGTAAGAAATTCCCAAAACGTGAATTGTTGAGTGATAAGACATCATCTATGTAGCGGAAGCTGAAATTAAAGGTACGGGCTAATTTCTTCTGTTTTTCCTTAAGAAGCCCGTCAAGGAAGTCTGCCTCATACGAGTAAAGGAACAAGTCGGCCAGTAGTTGCGCACAATTAGTACCCATAGGAATGCCAATTGTCTGTTGGAAAACACGTCCACCAAATTGAACAAATATGTCGTCGATCAAAAATTCAATCATCAGGACAATTTCGTCCTCTGTATATTTTTTGTTAGATTTAGAGTGGTTTTTAACAAAGTATGATTTATCTCTACCAATGACAAGGTATGTGAATCCGTTGTTGCCATTTTTATTTTGAAAGCATCGATGGATTAGATCTTTCAACTTCTCCTTCAGTTGTGAATAAGGAATGGTGGTATAGAGGGTAGAGAAATCCAATGTTTTTATGCTGTTACAGACTGAAATGGACCGATATCGTAAAATATCCTTTTAAGTCTTTGGAATTCTTTAATATCCACATTTGATTGATACCAATTCTTGAATAGCTTGTCTCACAATAACTTTGGAGGCCCGTTTTGACAGCTGTTAAAATAGAAGTTAGAAGTTGAGACAATGGTTTGGTGGATCACTTGGCAGATCCAGCTATAAAGCGTTGTTTGTATGGACACTTATGTAACTTGGGTATCCAATACAAGGTAGGGAGATCAAGATCATCATCTTTGATGGAAATACCAAATGACGACAAGACTGATCTATGATTGTCGGTTATTGATCTATGACCGCGGGTCTCGCAGGTTCAAGGACACATCATATGGGTGATGCGATATTCTGCAAAAGTAAGTATAAATACCTAATAAAGTATATATGGCAAATGTAGGACATTTTGTACAATATTGTTTATTCTAATATGACGTCCTTCTTTGGCTTTAATGTCAATAAAACCATGTTACTTATGGGATACACGTGATTGACGTCACATGTGAATTTCCGACGACAGTTGTTTTTCAAACGACAACTTAGAGTGTCGTGTAGTCATCTGTTCTCGATAGTAATCAGTTCTCGATAACAATGCGCGTGGTTAAAATAGTATTCTATTTGTCGGGATTTCAAGGACAAAACAAAAGCTCGCTTCAAGCATCGTAATTTTGAAAAGTAAAATATAGTTGACCTACAAATGGAAATAACACCAAAGAATATTAATATCAATTCTCTGTAAATATAAAAATGAGCTGGCCATCATATGATACAGAATTTCACCAAATTTGACCTTGATACATTTTATGTCTCAATTTTCCAAAAAAAAATATTTGTCACTCCATAATCATAATGTGTCACCCTGTTGTTGCCATGGAAACATGACTTTTCAGATAAAAATAAAGGTAATTAAAATCTTGTTAATTTTTTTTTTGTAGAATGCTTAATGTCATGAAAAATTTTCTTCAAGCTTATTTTAATTTTTTCAAAAGATTTAATCGGCCAATATGCAGATTTATCAAGGTTTTCTACTTTTTAAAGAATTTAGTGGTTCCATAGATCCTTAAAATCTGTGGATGTTTTCATTTCTTTCCACACTGATTTCAAAGTATTATGTGACTTCAATATAATCTATACCATATAAATAACCAAATAAACTTGTAAATTGAATGGGATATTCAAGCATGTCCTTAAAAAAGTATCAAGAAAATGTTCATTATTCATTATTGAGAATATAGAGTTATCTCCCCTGACAGAACTGTTCTGATATAAAGCACACATCGTGTACACAGGAAGTATACACAAATGGAAAAACTTTGCAGACAACAGTGATAAGTGATCAACAGGGTGTTAAAACATTATGGTCAGTAAATAACCATGTCCCTATGTAGCTTTAAAAGCTCACAGATATGTGAATGTGCAGGTGAAAATACCCCACTGACTTCTTTGTCATCAGAATTGCAGTCCATTATTCTTACTGAGGCTGGTCTACTGCCAAGTGATATTACACAGAAGTTTCAAGTGTGCAGTTAACATTTTCACAAGTTTTTGAATCAAAACAAAGCAGGCTGTAAATTTAAAATATGTGGGATACCTGATATAATTTCGTCTCACAAGAAAGACAATAAAATGTATGGAGGATATGGTATGGGGTAAAGGCAGACAGAAATGTATTTTTGGAAAAAGTGATAGAGATTCATGCTAGAACAGTAATCATAGTTCCAGTTAGAACTCGTAAGTATAATAATAAAAATGAGATTTTTTTTTTTATAACATAGCATCACATAATTTTTTTTATTTATATTTATTAACCAACTTACTACAATATGTATAGAAATGCCCATGTGTTATAAACAGAAAATTTCGACAACTGGGCATTACGGAATCACAGCCATGCATTACGAAACAGGGCATCAATACTGGACCATTATGGATTAAATCAAAATGTCATTTATTTCCAAAATAAGTGACAACTATTATAAAATTTACGAGGAACGGTCAGGTTATTGTATAAATGGCTGAAATCTTTCTAAAGTTATCCAAGAAGGAAAAAACGCATTTACATTGCATGATTTTATCCATTTCTTTCCCCTTCCCAAAATATTACCGATGTTTGCAGAAAGTAAACAAGAACGCCGTCTGAAAATTGAAAATATTTGTCTTTTACCCCTCGTTCTTATAATGTGCTATGTGAAATAAATTTTAGCACCAATCAGTGCATTGGTTTGAACAGAATTTCACTTCAAAAACATGCAGCACAACCTGTCAATGACAATGGTACAGAATAAGTTCAGCAAAAACTGACAGGTTTTTATTTCAAAGTATTTAAAATTTGTTACAATCAGTAGTGTACTTCAAACTTTAAAAGGAATTTATAAGAATCCATTTCTCCCAAATTCATTTTTTCTCTTATAGGGCAAACATCTATTTACATATGTACTTAAAGGGGGGGGGGGGAGTTGGCTCTTGGACCTGTTTTTATTCATATTAAAAACTTATGTACATGTACATAAAAAAATCATCAAAAATGAAACTGACATATAAAACAAAACAATCAAGGTCTGAAAAATGTTAAGAGTTGTTACATGTAACAAAAAGAAGTATATTTTGTTCAGTTATTCTATTTTTGATTTTTACTGATAAAATAATTTAAATATTCTTATCAAAAAGAATTCCCCCCAAAACAATGAGCATTACATTTTACCTTCATTTTAAAAGCAGAAACTACAATATATTTTGGAAACTATGAATGATAGTCATTTTCTATTATACCTGGATAATTCTACTTCAAATTTGCAAAAATGATTTGATAACAAAATTTTAGTATAACAGAAGTAAGATGGTAATTGAGTTGGAAATAAATGGTTTTGAATGAGAAAGTTAATAATAATTATTTTATCAGTACAAATGTATCTGCATGTACTAAAAATGTATCTTTATAAAAATTTAATTTGAACTGTATGTTTCAGCAATATGTCCAAGATGCAAGAGAGAGGAGATGCGATACGCCTTAAAAAATGGAGAAAACAGGTTCTCTAGATCTAAATATCTAACATCACAAAAAGTAGCTAGCTATTTCTCAAGACTTGTGCAAAAATAAAAGAAGATAGATGAAACATTTAATAGCTGCAACTGCAGACAGTAAATGTTCTGTTTTGAAAAGGAATGTTTTGAAAGAATGTTCTCTATAATTTTAGAATAAGATGAACAAATTCATAGTGAAATATCTGTGTTTTATAAGTATTTTTGAAATACTTATTTTTTTAAAATATTTTTATTAACTGTAAATTCAGAAAGTAATGAGTGTATTTATTATTGCAAATCCCTGACCAGTGACATACATGTGATCTCTTATTAATGCGATTGAAATTTTTTTTGTGAAGGAAAATCGCCACTGAAAATGTGAATGCGAATTTAGGTTATTGCACACCCGATTCTGACATTTTTCACATTTTTCGCATTAATAAAAACATCATAATAATTTCTGGATTTCCAGTATATCTTTTATAACACCTATGTATCAAATACACAACCTTGATCATGACATACCCCTGGTAGGCTAAATACCTTGATTTTTGGGCAGGAAAAAGGCACTGAAAGATTAAAAAAACTTAACCCCGAAATTTATATATTATGTCTCACCCCACTCCGCCCCTTTGAACTTAGAAATTTGTCAAAAATAGTCATAAACTAGTTTGTCAGCGCAACTCCTCTTAAACTACTGAACCGAATAGGAAACTTGGTATGTAGCAAGGACATCATATGAAGTTGTGCATACTACCGGGAATTTTTTATCACCCACTTTTTTGTAGGAGTTATACCCCTTTGACTGCATCAGCATAGCTATTATTTCTGCTCAGATTAGTTTGCAGAACGGGGGGAGACATATGTTTTTAGACAAAGACAAACTTTAATTCAGGTTAATTTTACATAAATATATCTATACTTACTTGAAAATGCAAAAATCAAGACCCAGTTTTATATATTATTATTATTTGCAAAACTTTCTAAAATTTATACCCTTTCTTATATAATTTTCCCAAAAAAATAAACCAAATTTTTTGGCACATTCCCATATAGCATTTTATAGGACGTTTCAGGCAAGGTGATGGCAATATGATTCTGAAACTAGAGGCTCTAAAGAGCATGTATCACTCACCTGCATTGAACTTTTCATCTTGAGCAGGACTAAAGATTTGGCTGGTTTTTCTATAGGGTTCTATGTTAAATTAAGTTTGGCTGTGTGCAGCCAAGATGGTTGACAGTCTAGGTCAATGGACACATTTCTAAAAGAGAACCATCTAAGGGCCATCGCTACCAAGTCTAGTTCTAATTGGCTTACTAGTTTCAGACCAGAAGATTTTTCAGTGAATTTCCAATAGGGTCCTATGTTAAACTAAGTTCGGCTGTGTCGGTCATCTTGGTTCACATTCCACGAAATCAGACAATCCTGAAAGAGGACCTCCTAAGGACCATTGCTGCAAAGTCTGGTTCCAATTGGTCAAGTGGTTTCAGACAAGAAGATTTTTCAATGAATTTTCCCATAGAGCCTTATGTTTAACTAAGTTCGGTTGTGGCAGCTATCTCGGTTGACAATCCAGGTCATGGGACACATTTCTGAATGGGGACCATATAAGGACCATTGCTGCAAAGTCTGGTGCCAATTGGTAAAGTGGTTTCAGACAAGAAGATTTTTCGATGAATTTTCCCATAGGGCCCTGTTTAACTAAGTTTGGCTGTGGCTGCCATCTTGGTTAACAGTCTGGGTCATCTAACATCATTCTGAAAGAGAACCTTCTAAGAACCATTACTGCCAAGTTTGGTTGCAACTGGCCTTGTGGTTTCATAGAAGAAGATTTTTGAAATTCATCCCACCCTTTTGCTGTCAGTTGGAAGTCGGGGATGCCGGACATAACTTTGGAAAGGGGCCACCAAAGTTTGGTTCAAATTGGCTCAGTGGTTTCAGGGGAGTTGACGAAAAAGTAAAATTCCTACAGGCTCAATATTTAACTAACTCCAGCCATGGCGGCCATGTTGGATGGCATTCGGGGAAACCAAACACAAATTTTAAAAGGGGCCACCCAAGGACCATTCCACCAAAGTTTGGTTCAAATTGGCCTAATGGTCTCAGAGATGATAACGAAAATGTTAAAATTCCCATAGGATCCAAGGTTAAACTATGTCCGACCATGGCAGCCATATTGGAAGACCTCTATGTTCTATTTTTAGTGAGGGCGGACATGTTTTTCGACCAATCAAAAATCCAAGCATTAACTTTTTGCAGGATACCCTAAGGAAAAATCTTACCAAGTTTCATTTGATTTTGAATAGTAGTTTCAGAGAAGAAGATTTTTGAAATAATAACATAAAAAGCAAAAAATGTCAAAAAAAGGCAATAACTCTAACATCAGTTGACAGATTTTCACGAAAATCAGCACACAGGTAGCTCTCATCATGCTGAACACTTTCAACCTGCCAGAATTTGCCGTAACCAGATGATTTTTGAGATATTTGGGAAAAACTGTTGTTTGACTCCTATGTTCTATTTTTAGTAACAGTGGCCATGTTTTTCGACGGATCAAAAATCAAAGCATAAACTTTGTACAGGATACCCTAAGGAACAAACAGTGTTTCAGTACTACAAAACAAAGGTCTAGTTCAATTTTCATCTAAATCCAACAAAAATTTTATGAAGTATGTTATTTTCAAGTTTTTGCACTCCCCCCCTTTTTTTTAACGGTTTCTAGATGAAAACTGAAAATTAATTAACCTTTACATAATGTGGCAGGGTATCATTATTTTTGTTGATTGTCTCTTGGCAAAATATTTTACTAAACAATGTCAAGCAATTTGAAATGAACTACCATTTCCATGGAAATATGCATATTTTGCAATTTTTTGTCATTTTTTAGGATTTAAGTACATAAAGGTCTTGGAATTTCCCACAATTTTTTTTGGGGGGTTAAATCCAACTATATATCTTCTACATATATTACCATTAGTTTAATTTCAAATCAGTGTGCAAAGGTAAAAAAATTCTATTCAAAATAGGCTCCCAAAGGTAATTTTCTTGATTTGGTAAAATGCCAAAATGCCAAAATTTGGATAAATAAAGTGTCGTTTTGAATTATGCAGAATAGTTATTATGAATAGTTTTTTATATGATATGAAACTTAAAATACAGTAGTTTAAGACAAATAACAGCATATTCCACTTTATTGTAAATATTATACTATATTATGTCAATTAAATTGGTCAGAATTGCAATTTTTGTGTTCTTTCTCAGGAGGCCATTGTATGAAAAATAGGTAACACGGTTTCCATAGCAACACATCATTTTGGTTATTTTTTTTTATTGAAAACATTAATGGTAATGTAGTGTGACTACACACAATACGTTTAAAGAAATTTGAAAAAGTAGTGTGGCCAGCCAGTATTGACATTGTTTGATAATTACAGAGAATTGATATTAAAATATAATAAATCAAAGTATTCTCTATTTCATTCAGGAAAATAGTAAACCTAAAATCATGAGTTTTTTTTGTTTATTTAGACAATATATCTTTTTCTAAAAACATTGAAATACAACATGTATGTACGATAATTTATCTCTTGAAAAGGGAGTGGGATAAGGGGACGACCATTTGATATTCTGGGAGAGGGGGGGGGGGGGGGGGGGGGGGCAGGAGGATTTGTTTTGGATGGGTTATTTATTTTTGTGGAAAATAAAGACTGATTATTTATTTTCTGCACCGTTGAAGCATGATTTTTCATTTTCAGTAAAACAAGGGACTGATTATTTATTTTCACAATTATATTTATAATATTTGAAAATACACAATTTTTAAATTCATGTTTTTATTCTTAAATAAATAACATAGTCAAGGTTGTATCTGTTCGGAATTTTGTTCAGCACTGTGGTATTCTTTAAGACCATCATAAAGATACTATTTGTTATTGTGTTTGATGCAAGCACAAAAATGGCCACCATTGCCATAAATCTGTGCACCCAGTTCATAACTGCAAAATCAAGAAACTGAATTGTAGGTGCAAATAGAAATATGCAATGTTTATAATGCATGCTTGTACATTCGTGTTGTATTGTGCATTGCTCTGTTTAAGTAAAGGAGAAAGGAAAATCAGGGGCGTTTCCAGGATATTTGAAAGGGGAAGCTGATAATAAAAATTTGGCCGAGCGGAGGGAGGCGAAAAATTTTTTGGACTTTTTTTTTGCTAAAAAAAATAAAATAATTGTGAAATGCACTAATGTAACGGTTCCTGACTTGGAGCATGTGTATTTTATAGTTAAAGTGTCAGGGTTTGATATTTTTTATGCCGAATTCTCTCCATTAATTGTCTATGATATATTAAAATGATTGGATGGATCTTAACAGCAGTAGACCAATAACGAGAAATTCCAAATTCTAGGGTATAAGGCGTTATTTGACATTTCAACATTTCAATAGTTTTAAAGAAATCAGATTATTTGTTGAATTAATGAATATGTTAAATTGCCATATTCAATACAATATAAGCAGATTACGATAGTTTTTTTTTGAAAAGGTGAGGGGGGGGGGGGGCGTACGCCCATTACGCCCTCATCTGGACCCGCCCATGAAAATGGAATGCAGATATATATTTCTGAAGTTTAAGTTAAATATACTAGTATGTTGCATATATATATATATATATATATGTCGCCGTTCATTTCAACTCCACAAACCATTCATCAGAGGATTTAAAGATTAAAGGCGTTGAAAAAGTATACGGTAGTGACACTTATCGGAAAGTGAGAGAATCGTTTTGGATTAAAAAACTAAATACGCTACATCCAAATGGACTAAATTCTCAAATTGACGTTTAAAGGACATGGACAGTCGGAAACTTTTCCTTTTTGTATAAATTTTTAGTAATCCATTTATATTTAACATTTTTGAGTGAATCCCGTTGCTAGACGAACAGTTTAAACATTTATTATTCTAGGGCAATTTTTTCCATTCTGAAATTCTAAAACTGTAACGGAAGTAATTTTCTATTGTAACGTAATTCATTCTCTCTATTGTTACGCAAAACGTCATCTATTGTTACATGGTTACATGTACGCATCTATGTTACCAAGAGTTACTCTCATAATAAATTCCGCTGAGGAAAGCCGGCGACCGGCTGAAACGTCCGGAATTACGATTTATAGTTTTTATTTATATTAACACTGAATCGACATGGAATATATATATATATATATATACAAAAAACATTAAGATGAAGAATGAATCAGTTTCACTTTTACGGCATTTATTACGACAAGCGCTTTCACTGCTTTACACAGATCTTCAGGTAGATGCCATACATGTTATAAACAATGTTAATAATAGAGTGACGTTGACAATATAGAGTAGCGTTAACAACAAGGGAAGTAACTTACAATTGTGTCTTTCGCGCCAAAAATATATATATACCAGTATAATAAGTTTATACTTACATTTTATAAATTCAATGAGATGAAATACATTATGTACCATTTAATCGAAATTAATCATCATCCTCTGGAAGTGAATCTTCTGAATTCAAAACTGCATATATTGCATACGTACAAAAAACAATATAGGTTAAAATGGGAAAAGGTATTAAAGTGAGGTAAATGTTTATGAGACAATTATTAATATACCTCAAGTGAAATGAAACCCATTTTCAGACATTTCAAAAACATTAATATTTATGTATGGTGTAGTTTATATATTATTAAAAGATTTGGGAAGTTTTTCCCGAAAAAAATATGAAAAAAGACGAATTTTGGTAGAATCTGGTGCCATCTCATGCTTTAAAACTTGCATTTATTAAATGGTTTAAAAGACCTGCAGAGTTAATTATTTTCAATACATTGTAGGTGAGGTTATTTATTTTCAAACTACCACAGAACAAACCATTCATTTTTGTTATTATCAAGGCTGAGTTATTTATTTTCAAAATCCTCCTGGCCCCCAGAATATCAAATGGTCGTCCCCTAAGTTGGGGGTCAGAAAAATCTGAAATTGGAGAAGGGGGTCCATAGGCTTATTTATGTAGGAGGGGTCATGTTTATTTATTTACTTTTTTTTTAATTTTCTTTTTCAAAAATCACCAACAATTTTTTTCCATCGTCTTTTGAAAAACCACTGGCGTCAGAAATTCAATTGTGACGTCAATCACATGTATCCCATAAGTAACATGGGTTTGTTGACATTAAAGCAAGAGAAGACGTCATATTAGAATAATCACAAAATGTCCTATATTTGACGTATATACTTTATTAGGTATTACTTACTTTTGCAGAATATCGCATCACCCATATGATATGTCCTTGAACCTGCGAGACCCGCGTTTACTATATCCAAAGAGAGGCTTTCTTACAAAATCGTGATGAGAGAATTCAGTTGCAGATCCAAATTTGCATACAGAATTTATTTTTGTGACACAAAATTTACTTCTATCACAAAAAGTCAATTTTGTGTTAAATTTTCACTTCTGTCTAACAAAACTCAATTTTGTTTACACAAAATTCACTTTTGTCTCACAAAATTGACTTTTGTGTTTTAATTTCCATATCAGGTTACAAAAGTCAATTTTGTTTGCAAATAAATTATATTTGCAAAAATGAATTTTGTCATGACAAAAATGAATTTTGTCATTACAAAATTGAAGTTCTCATAAAACAAGTCTATATGACATAGTTTTGTAAGACAAAAATGATTTTGTTATTACAGAATTGAATTTTGTGTACACAAAATTGATTTTGATGACAAAAAGTTCAAGTCCCATTCGGCGCCCTGTATTACTAAACTAACATTGCGTATCTATGGAAGTGCGTCCTGCAGAACAATAAAGATTCGATCGCCATTTTAACCAAATGATAAAATGGTTTCAATTACAAGGAAAAGGACTGTATAATCTAAAAAAAAACCTTGATTCTATGTGCTTGCTTATTAGGTATTTGTATGAGAACAGCTTCCCATGTACGAATGTGAAAATAACTCCTACAGGAACTGGATAAAGTTTTGATAAACGGTTTCGTAATGAAATGAACCAAAAACTTCTTGTAATAAATAGACTATAGAAGTACATCAAATGTATTAACATGATATTACATATTATTCAAAAATAAATCTATTACTGATATATATAAGTCTGTGTTTAAGGACTTTTTTATTCGTTGTTTCACCAAACAATTTAGTATCACTTTTTATAGCATATTACCATTTTAAAGAAAATTAAGGAAATGTTTGTGGTGTTCTACATTTTTTTTATTTAGAACGAGTTACTGAAAAGTTCCGGCGGAATAAATTGGCTGTTACATTTACATCAGTTCGCACTGTTATAATTGTTCAATTCTACAATAAAACGAGTTGAACTACCACATAGCATTTCAATTTCAATATTATTATTTCATATATGAGGACAGATCCTCTTTAGTCCTTGGGAAGGATCGGCTAGGGGGACTCATTGGCTGGGGTCGGATAGGCTGAGGACGGATTTAGGCGGGACCAGAATTACATGATAACGTCTTGAGTAGTAATTTTCTACAACGAACCATGTTTTTGTTACAACGTGAGGTTCATTTGATGAAAGTGAGCCCCCCCCCCCCCCCTTTTAATCGAAACAGTGCATGCATCTATTGCTTAGTAAACTGTCAAGGTATGGACAGAAAATGAGGACACTTGCATATTTTGTTTTGAATTTTACAAGTGGTGAATAGATTGTCTTCATGGTTTATGCCATATCTTCAATTAATCAAACAGAACAGTACAATATTATATTATTATAATATTGAATATATATATATATATGATGTATCCATGGTTTCCAGTGACTATAATACCGTCCTCGTGCGGAATATGGGGGAACTATTTCATTCTTGATTTGTACCTTCTTGGTCTGTAACTTTTTGATTTGCAACTTGTAGTTTTTCTTGAGAAACGGAACATCCCATTGTCTGTCAGGGGTAGCAATTACATTGACACATTTTCTAAACATGTGACTCAAACCTAGATTTTAAATATCACAAATGATAGAGAGTTTTAATATTTCGATTGAAACTCAACAAATATACGTCCTGTACAAACCTAGAAATTCCATTTTACAAATTAAGAATAACAATCCAAAGATACTAATATTAGATATAGTAAATGTATACTATGCTGTATACGACGCATTTCAAGGAGTTACCTCTCATCAGCAGCATTAAAACCGAAAGATTTGGAAGACCAAAAACCAAACTTATATTAAACAAGAAGTACTCAACCAAAACTACCGAAATAGGAAGCCAAATATCAGCTAAGAAGATCTACCATGTGCAATACAAGGAATGAACCCTTAGTATTTCTATTATTTTTGAATTTTGCTAAATACTGGTAACTTCTGTAACAAATCAATGAATAATCATGTCAGACAAGTCTGACGACTGGGTTGGCGAATACCCTCGGGGATCTAGGGTCCACCAGCAGAGGTATCATCCCAGGAGTTTCAAAATAACAATCCAAAGATACTAATATTAGATATAGTAAATTTATACTATGCTGTATACGACGCATTTCAAGGAGTTACCTCTCATCAGCAGCATTAAAACCGAAAGATTTGGAAGACCAAAAACCAAACTTATATTAAACAAGAAGAACTCTACCAAAATTACCGAAATAGGAAGCCAAATATCAGCTAAGAAGATCTACCATGTGCAATACAAGGAATGAACCCTTAGTATTTCTATTATTTTTGAATTTTGTTAAATACTGATAATTTCTGTTACAAATCAATGAATAATCATGTCAGACAAGTCTGACGACTGGGTTGGCGAATACCCTCGGTGACCTAGGGTCCACCAGCAGAGGTATCATCCCAGGAGTTTAAAAATAAGAATCCAAAGATACTAATATTAGATATAGTAAATTTATACTATGCTGTATACGACGCATAACTAAAATGAAATTTGTAATTTTATAGTTACGATTTAGAATGAAGAAATTTAATTGAACAAATAAAGAAATGTAGAACAACGAAAATACGTTAACAAATTAAGAAATTGCATTTACACATTAAGAAGTTCCATTTCACAAATCAAATAATATAGAAATTCATGTAACGGATGGAAAAAATACATATTACAAATTAAGAAATCACATTTTACAAATGAAGAAATTTCATTTTACAAATGAAGAAATGTATAATTATGGCGGATATTCCCTTCGATACACATTAAGGTAATATTTGTACCACCATTGTATTGAAATAATAGTTTAATTAATAAAAAGGCTTATTAAACTATGTAATAAATCCTTGTTCTTATGATTAAAGTTACCATATTTGACTTTAATTTTAAACTAAAAACTTCCTTACCTCATACGTGGGTGTTTTATTTGTACACGTATATACATGTCTGTGGTTGAACTTGGCTCTATTTGATAAGTCAAATACATGATACGGGATCTTTCATTCTAATGTCTAATTTTGTTATATGTAACAGACACAACAAGTAAGAACAAAAGTCGCATTGATTTATTAATTTCAAATAACGTATTTAATTTTTGATTTGATTTTCTATATTTAGAATACTATTAGTAAATAGAAATTGTAAGGAGATCGGATATATAAAATTATGTGAAATAAAACTTGACGTGTTAACTGCAGTGTGGGCTATGGTGTGTTGTACCCTTATTGTTTATCTATTCAGACATATATTTAGTGTACTGGTTGTGAAATGGACTGTTATATTTCGTAATTGTTTGTCTTTTGGGTTGTGCAACCAACAGCTGTAAATTTTATTATTTGGCAGTGCCAAGTATAGTGGCATAATGTCATTTTATGGAGTGGAGTGTTGGAGTGAGATTTTGGAGGGAGATTTTGGAGTAAAATTTTGGAGTTCAATTTTGAAGTAAAATAGAAAACAATAACAAGCGAAGAACTTCAACGACAATAATATGTTTAGAATTTGACTAATATGTTCCAATTTGTTATTAAAATCTATATTCAAATTAAGTTGAAGATGTTGGAACATAGTTTGCCTTTGCTTTTTATTAATGTTACAAATTAAGAAAAAATGATAAAATTTGACTAATATGTTCCAATTTGTTATTAAAATCTATATTCAAATTAAGTTGAAGATGTTGGAACATAGTTTGCCTTTGCTTTTTATTAATGTTACAAATTAAGAAAAAATGATACTCATCCTCAATTTCTTTACACACAGTACATAGCCGGTTTTCCCTTAAAATATTTTTGTATCTTCCTACTTCTATATTTAAAGAATGGTCACTGACTCTGAATTTAGTTAAAATTTGTCTATTTTTGAAACTGGTTTCTTTTATTAAATATTTTTCCAATCCAAAATCAGATTTTATCTGTTTTTATAAATATAATTTTGATTCGCTTGTAAGACTTGATAATTTCAACATTAGTTGATTTTTATATTTATCCTCTACCAGTTTTCTTGTTTTACATTTTAAATTATATTTAACTTTATGAAAAGGTTTATCGTATTCTTCGTATTCTTTAATGTCAAGATCAAATTCTTCAAATATTTTCAAGGCATGAGTACACCATGTGTACATGCCTTCATCGTTTAATTTTTTGTTTACATTATATGCTTCTTCCAGCAAGGGGTTAGTTTTGTCGGAATTTTTATGAAACTTTCAATTGGTAGTCTACCTAATTCAGTTTTGGAAGAAATATTACATGCTAACTTTTTTAACCCCAAAATTGATTTGCAGTATCTGTTATGTATTTTTTTCAAAGGAAGACCTATCTGCAAGACTTAAGGAGTCGCATATATTTCCATTTTTTCTGGCTCTTTCCTTAGCCCTTACTATTGGGAGATATTCTTCCATAAACCATACCTCGCAGTTATATACCAGAATTGGTCTAATCAAAATATCAAAAAGTTTACATGATAAATTTACTGGGATGGATTGGAAATTTGAAATTTGAAAGAACAAAAATAGACTTTAAGCCTTTCTTTGACAACTCCTGGATAGATCTTTTAAAGGTTCCTTTATAGTCACTTATATTGCCTAAAAAATTATACTCTTTTATTTCTTGTATTAATTGTTCATTATAAAATAGAGGTGGTGAAGTATTATATCTTTTTTGAAATGTCAGGATCTTAGTTTTTTTTTTAACGTTTACAGTTAATTGCCAATCATTACAATATTCCTGCAATTTGTTCAATGCTGTTTGAAGACCTTCGTGTGTATGTGATACTAAAACTAGATCATCAGCAAAACTTAAGCTAGATATATTAGAATCTTCTAAAACCAATGGATCACATGAGTTATCAAAAATGTCATGTAGATCGTTTATGAAACAATTAAAAAGAGTAGGACTCAAACTGTCCCCTTGTTTATTTTCACGAAGTCAAATGCTCATGCCACCCGAAGACCATTACAAAGCAACAAAAACCCTGATTTTACTACAAATATTGCACACATTAATAGGAGTAGGCAATTATATAGGAGCAGTATAATTTATTTGAGCCCTGCATGTGGTTTCAGGTTGTAATGAGAAGGAGATTTATATTCCACTTTTCACTTTAAAAAGTGACAATAAAAATAGGTCAATCCAACCTGTAATTAATAAATATGATTTAACAACAAATAGAACTTGCGTATCTCTTTTCAATCAACAGTTATAAGAAATTTTGTAAATCATTTTTTCCCACAGCGTCCCCATGCTTTAATCATCCGGAAAAATTTCAACCTTTAAATGTCAGTTTTTCACATTTAAGGCGGGATTTGGTGATTAATAACAACTGTCAAAGATCGAAATACCTTTTATCATAATAGTAATCATGTTTACATAAAGGATTATCTTTTCAAATAACTATAAAAACAACTTATAGAAATTATGCGATCAAAGCACGCTGTCTATATCACTGTCAAAACAATATGGCGTATCGTCAAGTCTCGCGCGCGTTTTAACGACCGTGATGTTGAGTATAACTACACTGATTGGCGTAACGGTTTCCAGTCCCGTTAGTATAATAGTCCCAGTTTTAGCATACGTTTGTCGAAGCATGACATATATAGTTATTATGTCAAATTTATTTCCGAATCGGTATTTTTTTTATACGTTTTATTATTATTTGTTTTAATTCTTTTAGTTGTAGATGTATCCTTGTTGCATTTGGTTGTTGTTTTGTCTTTCTCGAAACTTTGTCTTTTTCTTAGATTTCTAATTGATGACACTTTTCACAATGTGTTTTCGCTTCGATATTCTATAACTATCTAATAAAATTTACATTTCCGAACAAAAGCAACTTTAAAATATTGTCATGCGCCAACGTAAGCTTTCGGTAGACATTTAGTCTATTCTTCTATAGTATCATTCCAATTTTGATAGCTTGATGATGGCCGCTTTCCGTTTTTGTGTTTCCTTTATTGTAAAACACCACTTGTTTTAAATGTAATAAGGTATATTAGATACATATAGAAATAAATATTGGTGAATTTCGTATATTCATTTTCTCTTGCCCTGTGTGCTAATAAGGCCTGTTAAAAGAACACACAAACAAGTATTATATTTATTTCTAAGATCATTGATTTTAACTCTTTGACATTAAATGTATGATTCGCGAACTATTGTTTCTTTGCTATAGTGTTCTCAACACTTATAAAAATACTCTTCATAACTAAAACTAGCATATATATGGACCTTGCTGGGGGCATACTTGTACACAATAACAATGGGTTTGGAATTGCTTGTTTACAACTGTTATATCTTATTTTCTAACAACCCTTCTTATAGATCATAGCTGTTAATTTTATTTCTTTTCGACGAAGTTTAAAGCATGCATTATTCAGATAGATCTTTATCAAATTGAAACACACTACGTTGTTTTTATTCGGCTTCCATGAAAATAAGTTAGATACATGTAGATTGCGTCCCAGAATTATTTAGGTCATTTCTATTACGTTGCGTGAAACATCCGGGACATTTACCAGCATCACGTTTCCATTACTATTCCTTTGACCAAAGTACTTGTCAAGAGCTGCAGTTACAATATGGTTGTCTTATCTTTAAATCTTGCTTTTTGTAATTTATTATATCGATTCTCTAGATGAGAAATGACAATTGCTATTGCTGAGGAAACCTACCGTTCGACAGGCGTTCTTTAGTATTCAGCAAAATATCAAGCTATAACAAATAATAAATGTTTCACTGCCAAAAATACTGGTGTCAAAAATCATTAATTAGAAGTCTTAAAAAGAAGAAGACGACAAAAAAAGTCCAATGAAAAATGTATGTTTCTGGTTTAGACAAACAACTGTAAAATAGTTTTTTGGCTTGTTTTATAGTCCAGATATTGATCTATTAGTAATATAAGTCTAAATAAATAGATAATACAGAATTCATCTTGTGAACCGTCGCGTGTATTTTTTTTTTAAATATAAATTTCATTTCTGGATTTGTGTAATTTTACCGTTTAATGCTTGATTTATGGATTAATTAACTAATATATGCGCTTTCTCGTTAAATATACCAGAAATGTGTACAATGAAATAACCAACGAACGAGATTCGTTCAAACACACAAACAGAGGGTCAACAGGATGTGCAAGCATTTGTATAAATAACTATCAATATAGGAAGTATTGTAAAATGAATAATTTCCGCGTGTATATTTGGTTGAATCATGAAATTAATAGGCCGGTTCCGGTTAGATGACAACAAATAGGAGAAATTAAATACGAATGATCTGTAATGACCTAATTGCTATATTTAAACACACTTCAGTGATACAATCTGAAGCGAACTTACACACATGAGAACAAATTAATGTAGCCAGAATAAGCAATCCATATCTGGGCAAAATATCAATTTCATAATTGTAATGTTTGTGAAAATAAGTCCCAACCGCCTCGTTGGTTTGATGGAAGCGTGCTTGCATCGAGTGTGGAAAGTCGCGGGATTGTTCCGTGGCCGAGTCAAACCGAAGACATTAAAATTGGTATTTGCTGCATCTCCACCAAGAACTTGGCATATACATATAGGAGTAAGAGTACCTAATAGTTACCACTGGAAGTAAAACAATAATTCATATATCCATCCATCCAAAATCCATCCCAAGCTTCCAGTAAAATGTCAGGATGATTAATCATAGATTTGTCTTTTATTCTTTATCGGGTTTAGTAAAGTATTTATCATATACTTCTGTTGTAACCAACTCTTTGTACCAGTGAACAATAAATCTTACTACTTTTCTGTCCAAAATAATTAGTATTCGGTCATGAAGCATATAAACTCTCAGGGGAGAGAAGCACTTCGTCAGTTGATTAAGAATGTTGCCTTCGATTTTGCATCATCATTGAAAACCTTAACATTTTTGTTGCGTGTTTGTAATCATTGAATGTTATAGCTAAAAGTGCATATTATTCAAAAACGTTATAAATTCGAGTAAAGTGTACCCATATTATTTGTCGGCTAGTTAATAATTTTGCATAAATGGTATATTCCTGTCGTCTTATTTATTTTGGCTTGACAAATCGCATATTGACAAAAATATTTTTGGATGTTATTCTACAAAGGGCACCGTTAAGGTTTTTCTTTATGAAAGATTCTTTTAAATTCGTAAAAACATTGTCAAGTATTGTTGACAGTATCGTCATGTTTTATAAGTGATCCTGTCGATAATGCAGAAAGTCGTTTGACGCTAGTGAAATCGCAGGTTTATTAAGTGAGTTAGTTTACTTTTACGTGGATGGGAGTTCGTTAAGGAAAAATCACCAGTAAATTCCCCAATAGTGTATGTTTGCCATGTCTATCATGTATTCTTTAAATTATTGACTGTAAAAAAAAAGAAATTTATAATCATATTGAAACATAGATGTGAGTAGTGGTCTGTTATCTTCTCTCTGTTACTTTTCAATTCAGTGTGAAATAAATGTAATATATGAATTTGCAAATGTCTTACAAACATTGGTAGACACTTGCCCTGATGACATAGGATTTGTCTGACATGATTATTCATTGATTTGTTACAGAAATTACCAGTATTTAGCAAAATTAAAAAATTATAGAAATACTAAAGGTTCATTCCTTGTATTGCACATGGTAGATCTCCTCAGCTGAAATTTGGCTTCCTATTTAGGTATTTTTGGTTATGAGTAGTTCATGTTTAAAATAAGGTTGGTTTTTGGCCTCCAAATGTTTCGGTTTTAATGCTGCTGATGAGACGTAACACCTTGAAATGCGTCGTATACAGCATAGTATAAATTTACTATATCTAATATTAGTATCTTTGGATTGTTATTTTATCTCTGAATTGGATCTTATGCAAAATGTTTTCATGCGTCCAAATGTTATCTACATAATTATATCATTTCAAATTCAATATAATTTCTAATTCTCAAAATCAGTAGAGTCATTTTCATAAATCTCTTCATCTCTTATTTTGTCTGTCTTAGAAATAATTTTTGCTTGATCCATTTTAACGTAACTGTCATCGATCCCATGAATAACTCCAATACGGCTAGAAAAGACTGGTTCGTGAAGTACTTCGGAATAATTTAAGCCAGTATCATTAATCTGTAAAATAATGTGATATGCTATCAATGAAAAAGGGCGGGAAATCCTTAGTTCATATATTACAAACAAATCCAACTTAAGATAACTCGAGTTTTCTTAATAATCATCTTTCTTTGTATTATAACATGTTGAAAAGTGTACAATATTCAAGAAAAAAATCCTTCTACATTCTTTAACAAGCAGTAGCTAACTTTCAGTGATAAAATACAGATGTGTGTCAAGTTTAATAGGTTCCTACACGAGTTCAGTGTGAAGACTTGAAAATTTTTAAAATAGTTTTCAAAATTCACGTCTATCTGGAGTGAAGTGCAGCACCATGTAGATAAATGAGCTGAAATTGGTGTAAGACCCCCAATAATCAACGAAACTATTACAAGTTCGTTATTATTATTATTATTAAAAATAACAGTAAATTAAAAACGAAACTCTTTTTGTTTTATCTGGGTTTATATTCTTAGATCCCGCACGGGTATCTTGGTTTGTCTTGTAATAAATTAGTTTTAAATCATCAAATATACGTATTAGTTTCAATGCCATGAAACATGTAGTGGAAAATTCCTACTGGTTTCCTGATCACGATTTACAGCAGGAAATGCTTCATTGGAGGTCATTTCTAACTAGTTTATTTCAGTTGTGACAGTACCATACGAGCCACTTTTTCCCTATCTATATTTTAATATTGTCATATACTGGAAGGTCAGGATAGAGGAGGAAGGGGGTTAGGAGTTGGCATTCAAACAACCTGTTAAACTAGTGTTGGACTTTAACGATGCGTGCTGAAATATTGTATAATGGTTTTTGTCATCTTAAAGTATTCAAATGTATTACACTTTCTAAACTTTCTTCTTGTTCTGTATTTTCTTCTGACAGTTGAATTGAATTCAATGTATTTTGTTCTGATTGGCGAAATTCGTTATTATATGGACTTGTGTGGAGTTCAGAACTATTGTAATTAATTGTCCAACTTTCATCATACTGAGCTTCTCTTGTACTTGACTGAAAGTCTTGTATCATGCGTCGTTTTGTATAATACCAAAATAAAACAAGATACACCAGGAGAAAAAATATTCCACCGGAAAGCCCACCAAATAATGGAGGAAATAGCTGCTGATAGGTCTGGCTTTCCGAATGTGTGTCTGTATCTGGAAAAAAGTATGATTAATGACCATGTGCAAAGTTGCAGAATAATTACTTAATGCATGGAGACGTGTTCGTATGGCCCTACAATATTTTTGTCATCAGCCAGTAGTTGTTAGCCGGTTGACAGAATTAATAATCACAATTTGATCTGCAATATAAATTATCTCTTCATTATCCCCATAGTTTCGAAGAAAGATATAGGTGAATGGGTTATTTTTTTTTAAATCGTGCACTTTAGCTTGTGATCTGAACTGTTCTTACATTTCTAAATTTATGCAATTTATTTCATACACTGAGTACAGAAGCGCACCAGAAATGAAAAAAATAATGTTACAAAATGGGATTAAACCGGTAGCACATTAACGAATCCGCCTCAGCGTGTAGGTCTAGCACAAAACAGGATTCATATTCGTATTATAATCAACTGTCCTAGTCCTGCTATGACATTACTGGTTGTCACTGGACGTTAAACAATAATTCGACCCATCAATACCTCAAATGGCGTCCTCACTCCAGGGATAGGATTTGGGAAATCAACCACGAAGGGGTTCCTGTTTCTCTCAAAATAGCCATTTAAGAACAATCTTATCTATTTACCTGTTTTAACAACCCAACGGTATAGCCAATGTAGATGTATGTTGTGTGTTACGCAACTTAACAAGATTGTACACACAATCCCTTTAATTTTCATAAAATTCATACTTAACCGGAATACAAGATATAATTCAATTTTTTAGACTTTGTATTGCGAGTAAACCAGATTTAGTGTTGCGTTGTTAATTGATGACTGATTTACCGATGTATACATTTATTTCAGTTGTAGATGTAGTTCATAGTGAATTTAGAAACTCTGAAAGAAATGAAATTTTTATAGATTTACCCACAGTTTTATTCTGATATTTTCCTTACATTTTATGAACATTATGTTATGTCATGATGTTAACATATAAATCTATTGCATCATTATAATAAGTTCACTGATGGGTTTCAAATTTCAGTGGTTCAAATATGTGAAATCAACCTTGGGCACATTTTTAACATGAATCACAAGTGGATCAATTATAGACTGTAAGTAAAATTGAATCAGATTTTTAAAGACTTTTTATGGAACAGAAATTTGATTTTAGCGTAGCAACAACCTATAAAAAGGATCCATAATTTGATAAAAAAGTAAGCAAAGAAACATGATTTAAAAAGGACATTACGATTAAGACCTATGTTTCTTTAGGTTGATTTCCCTTCTTCTATATTTTTATTAGCTAAACAGTTTTTCGATTTCGATACTTGTACTGACGAGTCGTACATCGACGACATGTGAACAAAATTGGAATGAAAGTCTTTATTAGACTCTCAAAAAGCAGCATACTGGCATGAATTCGGCATATTTTACTCCTCTATAAAACTAATTTCATAATATAATATTTTTTCGAAAAATTATTAATTTTAAATTGGTCAGAAACTATCCATAATATAACAAGCATTTGTGCATTACATTTTTCAGGTTAATTTAGTATAAGGTAACTACCCGTACAAGTACGGATATCATAAAAGGTGGAATAGCTTTTCCTACCCCCTTGGATAGAGTATATTTGTTTCTTGTAAAGCAATGGGTGAAAACATTATATTGCATCTCCAAGCGGATTCGCCCTACTTTGTTGTTACTATTATTTGTCTTTTCCTTATGACCATAATAATTTATTGGTATACCAATTTATTATAATAAATTGAAGCAATATTCAAAAGTAAACCGAAATTCTTTCTTTGATTCCCTTGAAAGAAAAAAAAGAAAAAAGTCTCCTTGTTATTTGTTTGTCGTATCTATAGTAAGTGTGTTCGTTTTAAATGCTCACTAAGACTTATGTTGTATCCAAGTGTGCAATAAACTTTTTCTGAATTAATTGTTCTATTATTAGTTCATGTTGTGTAAAAATATTTAGCTCATAATCTCTACGCCATTGTCTAACCTTCTCATTACTTATGTTATATTTCTTATTTTGGAAATGTAAAATTTCAAAATAACTGAGATGTTATAGAGTTATTTTGAAATTTTACATTTCCAAAATAAGAAATATAACACTTCTATAAAACATTATATACAACATCAAAACCACCCACTCCTTCACGGTAGTGGAGACGAATGACGAAACACGGAAACATGTCGGATTTCATTCGGATCGTGTCAACTTATCGATAATTCCAGCATTTCAAGAAACGTATCGATCTAAACATGTGACATTGTCAGACAACACATTCATCCTCAATCAGTAAAATTCTGATTTGAATATGGCAATTGTGATATGATGACGGCCCAAAGAAATCGAGCCCTTAATTTTAGTATTATAAATTTTTCTTTGTTCAAGCAGATTTTATATAGATACCTGCTGTTGAACAAGCTGTTGAAGCAGACGTTATTTCAAGGTCATGATCTTCTTCTGTCAGAGTAAAATGCATTAATTGGTGAATGTGTAAAATGATATGCATAAATTATTGATAAAAATTAAGCAAAACTTACTGTTAGTTGTACAAATTGTAGTCCCCAAAGACTGTTCTTGATATAGCTTTTAAATTAATAAAAACTATTTAATCTATTATAACTACCTTTCTCTAATTTTTGACGTGTTTAATCGGTGGGATAAAAACACATATTTTTAACCACTTAACGGTGATTAAATTTCTGCATGGGAATTCCCGCCGTTTTTTTTAATACAGTTACTGGAACGATAAACTAGAGAAGTATGTAAACAAACTACTTAGCAATGACATTTTCTTGAGATTTTTGTCGAAAATCATAGGAGACACAGATTCTCCTTCATTTTACTCGTGTGTTATGGAATTTCTCCACCCTCGATAGTTAAATTTTAGTTTTAACACGCTCGCAAAAGCACGCGTGTTGAAAATCGATAATTTAACTATCTCGGGTGGAGAAATTCCATAACTCACTCGTATTTGAAGGAGAATCTATATATACACATTTCACAGTCTTAATGTTCATCAGTATTGGTGACGGTTGAAAGCCGGAATAATAATGCACATTGTTTTAAGACAAAGGCCCTTGTTACTAAAGCTGTCTTATGACTTAGATATGTGTGGAGACTATTCTAGGATAACTCTTAGCCAAAAGATGTGATATAGAACCTATCACAATTTCTAGGACATCTTTAAGTTAGGATCAATTTTATGACATATAATTTAATGTCCTAATATACTCTCAAGTGTCTTTGTCTTAGAAGAGTCTTCAGTTTTTTCCTAAGTCATGACTTATAATATATCTTAAGACATATCGTACAATACTTTAATCAGACCTCATATTTATAATGCCTTAATATCGAGATACCATGCAATGCTCGGGATAAATACCATTATGCTCATGAAATCTGGTTGTCCTATAATATAGATAATTTGCATTTTCTTAAGGAAAAAAGGGTTCTGTGTTGTGGTAAATAAATATAAAATTGCATTGCTTCATCGTGTGAACTTTTCTATTTAACCTCTTTGTGGAAAATATGAAAGCTAAAATAATATTCAAATACTAATTTTGATACGCATTTCAATTTTTCATACTTCATCAGAAAATTCGTAAATGATACATAATAAACTTGGCTTTTAAATAATGAAATAGACACTTAAATATATATACGTATATCGTTCTCTCTATCAGATAACTGTTTTGTGATGCCTTACTAAATTGCTGAATGGGGTAATCTTATAAATTTTGGAAAGAGGCTTACGCAGTCTAGAAATTTTGTATTCATTTTTTTTCAATTCAACCGTTGTAGGTATTTATCATATACTTAGAACTTGATATGATGGTTTTTGCATATGTATAACGACTGGAAATGAACAACCAATATTTGCAAACCCCAGGCTTATCAGTACATATTACAGATTAATACATGACATAATCCGCATCGGGTGTTATTCCTCGACCCATATCGGACCTCGGTCAAGCCCGATATGAGAGTCTTTTGATGATACCAGGTCCGATATGGATTAGTTCATGTGTTAATCTATTAATAATATGCCCTCGTTTATAATTTCGTGTTTTCTATCGGTAAATGTAATGCACAGAGGCGAAAAATCGGAAACCAACCGTTTTGTTGCCACATGAAAAGTATATATACTTAACGACTTATTGTCGACAAATTTCGGGGCATCGGTGGACGAGTGGTCTAGGTAGTTCTAATGATTACTATCGTTTCTCACATGTGACGGAGTGTGTTCGAATCCGATCTAAATTGACAAGGATTGCCAATTTTCCTACCAAAGGTCGGTGGTTCTCTCTTGGTGCTGCGATTTCCCCACCAATAAAAACTGGCCACCGCGAAATAGCAAAATGTGCTGAAACGGCATAAAATCCTAACTAAACAAACAAAACAAATCAACAAATTTCAAGAGAATATATACCAGACTGAGTTCTGAGAGATTTTGTAAGACATAAGACAATCTGTGGAAAATATCCCATAGAATGTTGATTGATTGATTGTTGCTTAACGTCCAGTGGCAAATATATCATGCTTCTTCAGGACGAGAACCAGTTCAATTTATCAAAGAATTCAAATAGGGGTGGGACAGAACACAAAGGGGAACCAATTTTGACTGCCATTAAAACGAGGATGGTTGGGTAAGGTCGGATAATTTAGCCTTCTTTAGCGGCAATAGCCTACTCTTTTTCGAAAATTACAGAACGGGACTTTAGCGTGCAGGGAGTGTGGCATTCTCAAAACACGTTACCCACTATGGGCCGCGGTCAGGCTTTCCGTATTATAACCTGACAACCCCCTCACAGGCGCCTAGCCCATAGAATGTAAAAAGAAATAAGATGAAAAATCCTTTGTTTCAATGTGTAAAATTAGATAATGTTGGAATTTTTCTATTTCATATTCATATTATACTCATTGGTTTTTCATATTTGAAATTTACATTTTGCAACGTAATCGTTAAATAATTTCTACAAATATTAATGCCTACTTACCTGTTCCTTTGAACAAAACTTCGTATCTTCTTACACGGAATTGTTTTGTTGAATCAGATATTTGACATTGGTAAATACCCAAATTCTGAACACAAATATTGGAAATGATTATGTCATATTTTCTTGTTTTATTGTCAATGACAAGCTCAATATTTGCCACTTTAACTTTTGGGTTTTTACGTTGTCCAATAAAGTAAAGTGGGTTGCACGATAAATTACCGTGTTCCAATTTTTTTCCCTGATCAGGACCTCGCCATGAACCTTGAGAAGACATTACTGTACAATTCAAACGGACGGTAGCACCTGTGTTTGTTATCACTTTCTGTACATCCATCATTCCTTCGAAATACAAAACGACGTGTTGAGTAAAATATTTGGAATGCATTTTATACAAATTTGTACAATAATAAGTATCAGTAGGAAAATAATGAAGTTAAAAAACAGTAGGAAAGTTCGTCCATTCGAAATCCAAGGAAAAATCCGGTTTACCAGTTTTATTAATTCATTCTGACATTTGGTACAGTGTTACAAGAGGCAAATTAAAAAAAAATGTTTACAAAAGCGGCCATAACATACATATATAAAATAACATTCATATTCAAATTAACAATATTAAAACAGAAATAGAGACATACCATCAGATTATAAATACAGATTGATTGATCATAGATATAAATCGAGTGCGACTAATTTTAATCGTATTTGAATTTAGATAGCACTTGACTTACATATATTATGGATTATACATGTATCTATATACTGGTGCATATTCAAATGTGATTCAGTTAAGGATATAATGCACGGTAATAAGGAAGGTTAACACATTTTTATTAGTTTACGTACAGTTCGATAACATAACATGCATTATAATAGAAATTTATCTAACAAAGTAGGCCGAAGTCTACTTGTCCCTAAGTTGCACAGGTTTTTCAAAGGTAACCCTTAGCTGAGTTTGGATTCCTGTTTGTTTTGGATTTTAATGGTTGTGCTTATTAATTCATCTTCTATCTTTAACTGGTTTTCCAACACTTTCATCTCCAGCACTGCAGATAAGTTTTCAGTCAACGAAAATTGCCATACAGTGCATCAAATTTATTTCGGTATCTTGTGATACGTTTTATTACAGGTAAATAGAAAATGGTATTCATCGCCTATAGCAGTATCGCTGCATAAATAGCAGTATCTCTTCTCACCAACCGGCCTGTCTCAAGTGGAAACTTTACCTTTGAACACCTTTATTTACAGACCTATAGTACTTAGGTAATCTAACAATTATACAAGAAAGTTTATCTTGATAAAGCAGTTTTGAGTAAAAGCTTAAACTCATGAGAATGAAAAACAACAAACAATGCCACAATGATACATGCATTACAAAAAAAAACATGTAAATATAGCACAAAGTGCTCATGTCCAGCACTGGTGCTATTTCTCTGAGAAACGTGGAAACACAAGTCCATTCCGAACTTGTTTCGGATTTCTTTTTGCAAATAAACTTTGTTCCATATAGGAAAAAATCAATAAGAATTATTTAAAAATCTTTTTTATTCCAACCATTTGAATAAGATGGATGGTTAAAAAGACGAAATAAACACCCGATAAGGAATGAAAGTAATACACCTGCTGAAAATGTTAAAATTTACCTACGGTCACCAGCTGATAACAATGTTTGTAACTTTGACAATTTTTTTCCAAGTGTTGAAAAATAAGGAATATCGATTAATTCAATTTTCCTTGAATTTAGAAAAAGATCCAAAACATAACAGTATTTACGGTAGCTGATTACAGACACTCTTGTTTAAGGTAGGAGATAACTTATTGGGCTATATTTCAGATTTTTAAGAAAATTTATCTTGCAACTAGAGTACTTTGAACTGCATCTGAATAAAAAAAATGTGTGACTCTTTAATATTTCCCCTAAATACAGTGTTTCAAGTTTTCGCAAACAGATGTGTAAATACATAGAATGCACGTAGATATTGCTGCAAAAATCAAATATTAGACTTTAAATTGTGATTTCTAAAAATTTCGTCCCTCGAATTTAAAAGAAAAATAATATAGCATTTCCATTGAAATTTTCTTTTTATTGATATAAAATGTATTAGGGGTCACCAGATTCGTTTGTTTAGTATATTAGATTTATTACTATATGAAGAGTGAAAATATGCGCCAAAAAGCAAAAATAAGCGTAACGTCGTCACGACGTCGCGATAGAAATGTAGATATTTAGTGTTTTTACAGACGGACGTATAGTTAATTGATTTCCACAACGAAAACGACGCTGGTGACCCTAAGTTTATTTAGTATCATTTAAAAAAAAATGTTCACATCAATAACACATAAAAGACCTTTATTTTAAGGATTTTAAAACAACCTTATTGAAGAAATATAAAAGCTAAATATAGAATTATTTCGATATTTAAATGCAGTTTCGAATATTCCAGCTGCACGTAAAATTTCAAGAAAATCCATAATTTAGCGGCCTCAGCAGGTCGATATAGGCATGGGGAAATACGATAAATTGACTTACTGTTCAGCCCGGCTCCTGTCGGAAAAGTTGCTCAGAAAGGGGTACGTTGCTCCTAAGCTGAAGTCATCCTTATTAAAGTTTTATGGGCGTCATCATGACTTGGTTGACAGGTATAAAAAAATCGTTTCCCAAATGAAAATGGGCCTGTTCCATTGATATTATCCCTTCCTCATACTGGATTTGACATGGACAGCATGGCGGGTGTCCTGCAGGAAGCAGAGACTGCTTACTCTTATGAAGCACCTGAGTATACCCCGGTTTTTTGGTGGGGTCCATATATTTTTAGTTTTTAATAGTAGTGAATGTATTGTTTTGGTCTTGTCTTCGTTGTTCTCCAGAGTTTTTCAGTTGTTACGATTTTTCTCTCGTTCGAATATCCCTTAGGTATTTCTTGACTTTTTTTATTAAGTTCATAAAACTATGTGAAATTTGGGAGTTCTTTGCCTGATTCAAACCGTCGTGACGACAATAGTCCGGTAAGTGCAGAGAAGATTTTTAAGATACCTTATCAAATTTATGAACTAAATACATGTGAAAAAATCCCCAAAATATAAAATAAGTACATGTCAAGTTTGAAACTTGTGTTTTAACTTTAAAAAACACGTCTGTTAAAACAAAAATCACTTTAATTTGTCTTTTATAGCACACTCTGATAGGGCTTAATTTTACTAAGTATGAACCTAATATTGTTTGAAAAGCAAACATTTTTTTCCACTGTGAAATTTAATTTTTTTCATCAAAAATATATTACGGTAAATCAGAGAGAAGCTTGTTGAAATACCGTAACACGTGTATGAATTAAACTCATGTCAGAACTTTATAAAACTGTAAAATACGCCTAGGTTTGAAAATTATCAATATGAAAAATCACATTGATCTTATACACACAATCTGATAGGGACAATATAGATTGAACCTAGTAGTCACAATAAAATAAAAAGAAACCAAAAAAAAAAAAAAAAAAAGATAATAGGAAAAAATAATAAATACATTCATCTATTTTTCTAAATCCAAATTGGTATTCTGTAATTGGGATATAAGGTATGATAAATAAAAACAATGAAAAAATAAAGATAAAGATTTCAGATAAAAAAAAACAACAACTTAAAAATTATATAATACGAATAATTTTGTGAAATATATGGTAATGTTCTGCGTACTTTATTTCACATTTAACATTTTAACAAAATCAACTGAACGTCTTGGGAGCAAATTGTTTGATTTAAAGAATTTGAACTACACATGCACCGTCATGATCAACATTTCAAGAATGCATGTACATTTGATATACTAAGAGACTTATTTGGTCATACGGACGAAAGGGATCGCCAAATTAAACTTAGTGCGCATGCTCCGTCCTAAGGCGAAACCAGACGCGGTCCTAGTCGTGGTCCTAAGAACAATATTTTGGACCATATTTGTTCTCAAGTTAACTTTATGCAGATATTATGACCAAACAGACAAGTCATAATCTCTGGTCTAAGTTAACTTTGAACGGTCATAATCTTTGTTCCAAATGTATGCTTGAGGGTGATGTTTTAAATGGTCCCAACTGTAGTTTAATGCTTAATAGTTAAAATGGTTTAATTACATTAAATGTGAGCTAGACCCAGTACCGAACATATTTTATTTTTTATTACTACAGAAAACTAACAACACAAATGATTTCAGATATTGTGATAAGTCTTTGTATATATAATAAATAGTTTGAGCAATATATTTTGGGGAGGGGGATCAGCATCGTAATCATGTGTACATCAAGGGTTATCATATTTTAAAAATAAATTACCTGTAGTCCCTGAAATCAGTACAAGTGCTGAAATTACACGTAGCATCCTAAAGTATACAATATAAAACTTTATCGTTCAGATGATTTAATTAATTAATTCATATTATCTTTTTATTTCTTTTTCTTTATTAATTTATAACGTCTCCTACCGATTAGATCGATTATAACATCGGACATCCAATGACAGCATTTTTTTTTCTAAATTGAACAACATGACTATCTGCATGTCTGAGTTGGTAAAGACAGAAAATAATGAATTGAATGTATTTAATATTGTTAACTTCTGTAACAAAATTTGCAAGCATTCTCGTCATTGATATAGTCCATATGTACTGTTCAAATAAATAAACTTAAAGGGGATGATACTTTTGGTATTCTAGAAACCAAAGCGGTACATATTCGGTGCATTTATATAATTCACACAGAAACTTCTCTTGTATTTAGCATTATTTATGTACCAAGTGTACGCCTTTGTCATTATCTTAATATAAAAATGAAAACAGAAAATTTAATTTATATTTATAAAGAACCTACGTGAAGTGTGTTTTGTCCATGAATATATGTCGTCAAAACTACAAATTAACTTTCTGATTGTTAATATCCTTGTATATTAACGGAAATTTAAACAATAATTGGTCCAACAATTTATTTCCTTTTTTTTCTCTGATTCCTCAATCGTGTAATATTTCCTCGGTTTGATTTATATATCCTAAAAATTTACCAACGTACCACACATAAACACACACACACAGACACACACACACACACACACACACAGAGAGAGAGAGAGAGAGAGATGAGAAAATACCGTGCTTGTATTTAAGGACCTTTGTTGCGTTTATACTGTTGTGGATCTTTATACTTCAAAATAAATCAGTGAAAATAAAAGTCTGCAAGGGAAATTGTAAATTCAAACAAAGAAAATTTATATAGATCGTGCAAATGCAAGGATAAACGCCACCGAAACAATAATTTATGTTGACAGGTAATATTGTTAGATAGTCATTTCCAGAATTATCTCCTTTAAAATTTTGAATCATATAAAAATTGGAGGTTTTCTATTTGAGGTGTAGACAATCTTTATATCCTCTTTTTATTTTATTGTTTTGCGATTTAAGCTCTTCAACGTCCTATTAACTTTGACTTTTTCCTACATTTGTATTTTGGGTTGGAGCGTCACTGATGAGAGTTAATTACTCGAAACGCGCATTTGGTGCATTAAAATTTTGTTAACCTCGGTATCTTACGATGCCATTTATTTATAATCAAAAATATTAGTGGACACTGCTTTGTCTTGTACCATGAGCATTACTTTTACAAGGCTAGCTCTCAAAAACGAATATTTTGTTTTGTCGGTATCATGCAACATTGCTTGTTTTCTTAACCACAACAATGCAACTGTTGTGAGAAACCGTTATGTCTACAAAAACATGAATTAAGTACAAATTTTCAGAAAGAGAAATCACAATAAATCTGATTATTAGTAAGAATAATGTTGAATATGTTAAAAAATTTAAAATTTAGTAATGAAGGCATATAGTAGTCCTTTTGAATGTGTTCAGTTCTATATCCCTGAAGATCTTCAAGATCAGAACTTTTCATAGGAGCCACCATATTGTAGTTAATATCATCACTTAGGAAATTTTACGGTCGTCAGAACGAATTAATTTTACGTTACTGTGTTCCAATATCTAATATGATGTTGGACCTGTTCCCACTGTCGTAACATTTCATGTACCTCCACCGATTTGTGACTACCACCAGATTGGCTTTTTTGAACTTCACGACGGTTGCCGTTTACATAGCAGGAACTGCTTACTTTTCCGGGGCAACTGAGTTCACTCTTGGCTTTTATAGGGTCTCGTGTTGTTTTTGTTTTTTTTCTCTTTTTTAGTGTTTATTTGTTGTGCTTGTGGTTGTTCATTTGTCTTTCCGGGTGTGTCTGCCTAATGGATTGCGTTTGATCCTTAGGTATATTTGTTCTCTTCAAAAGACTTCCATCGGATTGACTTTGCTGAACTTCACGACCGGTGTCGTATACGGAGCAGGAACTGTATGACATTAAATACATGATTCGGGAAATATTGTTTCTTTGCTATAGCAGACTTAACACTTATAAATATACTCTCCATAACGGAAGCTTAAGGTAGCCAAATATGTACCTTGCTGGTGTCGTCCTTGTAAACAAAAACACTGGGTGCGGACATTCTTGTTTACAATTATACCATCATATTTTCTAACAATGTTTCTAAAAGATCATATCTGTTATTTTTTTTCTTTTTAACCAAAAAGGTTTAAAGAAAGGATGATGCAGAGGTAACCTTTAGCTAAGTTTTGATACCTGTTTGTTTTAATTGTTTTTATTTTTGGTGGTTGTGCTTATTAATTCATCATTATATCTTTAACTGGGTTTCCAATATTTTGACCTCGAGCAATGTTGATGAGTTGTGGGTCAACGAAACGGCCATACAGTGCATCAAATGTATTTCGGTATTTTGTGATACGTTTCATTAGACATATCTTTGTGAAATAGAAACACATAACGTTGTTTTTACTCGGCTTCAATGAAAATAAGTTAGGTACATGTAGACTGCGTTCCGATAATTATCGAGGTCTTTGCAACTACATTGCGTGGAACATCCGGGACATTTGCCAGCATCACGTTTTCATTCTATAGTCCTGTGACTAAAGTACTTGTCAAGAGCTGCAGTTACAATATGGTTGTCTAATCTTTAAATCTTGAGTTTTGTAATTAATCATAAATAGATTCTTTGGATGAAAAAAGGCAATTGCTATGGGCTGACGACATGTACGGTTTGACAGGCGGCATTTAGTGATTATAAAAATAAATAATTAATGTTTCCTTCCCAAAAATACTGGTGTCACAGATAATTAATCAGAAATATCTTAAAAACAAGAAGACGAAAAAAAGGTCCAATGAAAAATATATGTTTCTGGTTTAGACAAACACCTGTAAAATATTGTTTTTTTTAGTTTTATAGTCCTGATATTGAAATATTAGTAATATAAATAATTAGAAGATAATGCAAAACGCATCTTGTGAACCACAACTGTTGCGGTTAAATGTTTTTTTTATTATTAAATTTCATTTCTGGTTTTATTGATTTTTTCCACTTAGTGCTTCATTTATTGATTAATTAACTAATTTGTCCGCTTTCGCATTAAACATAAAAGAAATTGGTCAACCGTGATGGCCATTTTTTGGTGCGGGACAAACCGGAGTACATGGAAATAACCAGCGAACGAGTTTAGTTCAAACTTACAATTCAAAGGTCAACAGGATATACAAGCATTCGTACACATTTACTTGATTCAATATAAAGAAAGCCTCGAAAGACGTTTTATACTATAAGACAATAACTCATTATTGTGTAATATAATTTAATGCTTGAACTACGAACAGTGCATCATAAGCCTTTGAAGGCTGGCTGATTATTATGTTTGTAAAATAATGTAGTAATGTTTATCAGGTTGCACTTTAAAATAAATATATATATATACATTAGTATAAATGAATATCATTATAGGAAGTGTTGTAAAATGAAACATTTCCGCGGGTATATTTGGTTGAATTATGAAATTGATAGGGAAATTCCCGTTCAAACAAGTGGAAATTAATATGAACGATATATAATGACCAGATTGCTATATTTAAACACATTAAAGTGAACTTCATCACACTTTAGTGATACAAACTGAAGTAACCTTAAATGGTGCAAAAAATCAATCTATCCAGAACAATCCATGTATGGGCAAAAAATCCATCCATGTCATTATTGTAAGGTGTCTCAAAATCCACCCAAAGCTTCGTGTAAAATTTCAGGACCAGATTCATCGTTTTGTCTGTTATTCTTTATCGGGTGTACTATTTATCATATATTTGTGTTGTGACCAATGTTTTTAACCAGTGAACAATAAATCGTACTACTTTTCTGTCCCAAATAATCTGTCATGAAGCATCGGAACTCTCAGTGTAGAGAAGCCCTACGTCAGTTCATAAAGAATGTGAATGGTCTGTTCGATTTTGCATCATCATTGAAAACCTAACCATGTTTTGGCGTGTGTTTAATCATTGAATGTCATACCTAATAGTGCATATTATTCAAAACGTTAAAAATTCAAGTAAAGTCTCCCTGTATTACTGTAGGTTAATTAATAATTTGGTATAAATGGTAAATGTCTGTCGTTTCATTTAATTTTATTTGGTGAAATCGCATGTTGAAGAAAATAATGTTAGGATATAATCCTACAAAGGGAGAGTTCTTTTTAAAGTATTTCCAAGTTTTATATATGCCCGCTTATCGTGCCAATATTACAGGAAATCGTTTGACGCTAGTGAAATCTCAGACTTAATTAGTGTCTTGTAAGTTCCCTTTCAGGTGGGGTTCTGGGTTTTTTTTTTAAAGATGTTTATTTAATTTAAACCTCCAGTCAATACACCAACAGTGTATTTCTTCGCATGTCTAGCATGTATTTTTCATGACACGATAGCGTTATTTCTGATTTAGAACTAATGCAAAATGTTGTAATACCTGACATGTAATCTATATGAGTATATTATTTCAAAGTTAATGTTTTTATTTTTCAAAGTCATATGAGTCATTTTCAAAAATATTTTCATCACTTAATCTTTCGGTTTTAAAAATAATTCATGATCAATTTCAATGTAAGAAACTCTGTCATCGATCCCATGTATAACTTCAATACCGCTAGATGGACCTGGTTCGTGAATTATTTCTGAATAGTTTAAGCCAGTATCATTAATCTGTAAAAGAATGTGATATATTAGCAATAAAAATGGGCAAGAAAACCTTAGTTCATACAGTACAGACAAATCCCACTTAGAATATCTTGAGTCTTCTTAATAATCATATTTCTATTGTATTATGAGACATACAAACATGTACGATATTCAAGAGAAAAAATCCTTCAACATGACTTAACAAGCAGTAGCTAACTTTCAGTGATAAAAGTCATACGTGTGTCAGGTTTAATAGGTTCCTACACGAATTCAAAGTGAAGACTGGAAAATCTTACAATTCACGTCTTTCCAGAGTGGAGCGCAGCACCATGTAGATAAATGAGCTGAAATTGGCGCAACACTCCAATAATCAACGAAACTATTACACGTTCCTCATTCAAACTAGTTAAATAAGAATCTTCTCAACCAACGTAATGATTCAAAAAGGCTAAATTCAATTTAGTTAATTTGCTTGATAAACCTAATTGACCTCAAGCCTTTTTGAATAACAGCTTCTTGAAAATGAATATTCTATACCTTATAGTGTAATATTAATAATAATTAAGAAAATTAAAAAAACAATTTTGTAGCTGTGCATTATTGTATTAAAATCAAACAGCAATTAAAGTATTTGGTAAAACCAATACTAATATTTAATTGCTGATTTATAAAAAGAACACGTTTTTTTTTTAAATCTGGGTTTATATTCTTTGAACCGCCACGCGTATCTTGTTTTGTCTTGTATTAAATTAGTTTTCGTCATCAAATATATGTATCAGTGTATCAATGAACCATGTAATGGAAATTCTACTGGTTTACTGATAACGAATGTACAGCAGAAAATGCTTCATTGAGGTCGTTACGAGATAATAAGAAACTCTTTCTAGGTGTGTTATTTCTAAACTAGTTTGTTTCAATATGTGATAGTATCATACTAGCCGCTGTTAAAAACTTTACATTGAAAATGAGCACATTTTTTCCATGCTATCTCAAGTATTTACAGCCTCGCCAATTATCACTTGTAGCTAGCGGTCAATTTTCTTCACATTAATACGGTAATACCGTAATGACTGTCATATACTGGAAGGTCAGGATAGAGGGAGAAGGGGTTAGATGTTGACATTCAAACAACCTGTTAAACCTGTGTTGGACTTTAAAGATGTGTGCTGAAATATTGTGTAATTGTTTTTGTCATCTTAAAGTATTAAAATGTATTTTACAGAATCATGTTGCCTCCTTTAACTTTGTATGATTACATAATATACATAATCCAGGTACAATTGATGAGTCGTAAATCGACGAAGTATATATAACTTTTGCATCGAAATAGTAATGTTACAGTGTATATTATACCTTTTGATTTATAATACAACCGCAGTAAGGATGATCTTCAGAACTATTATCGTGTAATAAAGACTGGTATGGGTTTTCGTATCCACTAGTCTCTATTGAAAACGCCTCAATGTTCGAGCTACCATTACTATTCTCTTCATCATCCATTACATTTTCTAATCTTTCTCCTTGTTCTGTGTTTTCCTCCGACACTGGAATTGAATTCGATGTATTATGTTCTGTTTGGCGAAAGTCGCTATTATTTGGATTTATGCGGAGTTCGGAACTATTGTAGTTAATTGTCCAACTTTCATCATACTGAGCTTCTCCAGTACTTGGATGAAAGTCTTGTATCATGCGTCGTTTTGTATAATAGCAAAATAAAAAAAGATACACGAGGAGAAAAAATAGTCCACCGGTAAGCCCGCCAAATATAGGAAAAAATAACTGCTGATTGTCTGTGCTTGCAGAATGTGTGTCTGTATCTGGAAAAAATATGATTAATGACCATGTTCAAAATTGCGGAATAATTACTTGATGCATTCGTATAGTCCTACAACATTATTGTCAACAACCAGTAAATGTTAGCAGTTTGACAGAATAAATAATCACAGTTTGATCCTGCAAAATAAATTATCCTTTCTCTCTTCATTATCCCCACAGTTTCGAAGAAAGTTTTATGAATTTGTAATCCCTTCCGTTTACCTTTCCGTCTGCCTCAAATTTTTGTGACATAAAGTTCTCTTTCATTTTTCACTCTATATTATTTTAATACAATATAGTCCCACATACGGTATATAGATGATTTTGTAAATTGTGCATTTAAGCTTGTGGACTGAACTGTTATTTCATTTCTATTTTAGCAAATTATTTCATATACTAACTGTATACGCAAACCAACAAAAACGAAAAAAAAATTATTAAAATAAAGGGGTAAAACTTCTCTAATATTCTGCAGTATTGAATTCTTTGCACGCATTATGAACAAGTGCATCACTTATATTTGTGACCAGGAACATTTTAATTTGCAAAAAAAGGAATTCTTTAAAATCCTATTGTTAATTTAAATTCAAAGATAATTATCGATGCCTGCTAACCACCTCCGTGGTCTCGCGGTAGTGTGCTCACATCGACTGCGGAAGTAGCGGGTTATATCCCCTGTCGGGTCAAAACAAAGACTTTAAAATTGATATTTGCTGCTTCTCCACCACACATGCGGTATCTAGGTGTAAGCGGAAAGGACTGTTCGGCTTGGAATCAGTAATATATGTCAGCGGAATGTAACATGTATAAAACTACTATCAGACTACAACATTTATTAGAAAATCGTGTTGATTTTCAGCTGATCAGCAAAACTCCATAATATACATTTTTTTCATGAAAATCTTTCTGTTTAGTTCAGTAACAACTTGAAAAATAAGCCATAAACATCAAGTGTTTGGCTTGCACCATGATGATGGCTATAGCAATATTAATATTTTACTATGTTAAGTGGGATGTTGTCTCCAGTATACCAGCTTAGTTCACTTGTTTTTGAAAACAAAGAAACTTCTCTTTTAACAACAACTTGTCCTAGATTTGTTGAAGGCCAGGTGACAACTCCTTGATTTGATTAATTTTTCCCTATTTTCTCGTGGATGTTGTATCATTTATACACACCTCGTATCCTTACCATTATGTAAATCGAGAAAAGAAAACGACGACGGCCACATAACCTTCGCAATTGTCTGTATAGTCAGGTTAGATTTATGTATAATACCCTAGCCGGAATGTTTTGTTTGTCCGAAATTGGATTATTTGTAATATGTAATTTACTGACTTGAATCAATACAACACTAATTTATATAATTTTTATTTCTTATTTATCTATATTTTCATGTAAAAACAAGCAATATATATATAAATACCTGTTGTTGGGGCAGCAGTTGTTTCAAGTTCAGGCTCGTCTACAGTAAATCAATAATTGTTAAAAATATTAAACTAAGTGCAAACATTTCATAGACTGTTCAACGTGTAGCTTAAAATGAACAAAGCAAATTAGTAACACAACAAATATATATGTTTCGCAGTCTTATGTTAAATTGACCGTTAAAGGCGAAAAAAATGGAAAGAGAATAGTCTAATGCCTTTATGAGCAGTCATTTTTAAAATAATGTTGAAATATATACTAAAAAATACAATTTAATAATAAAAAAAATATGACTTATAGTTTCTATTCTAAATAAATAATTTTAATTAAGCCTTAGAAAGAATAATAGGCACTATTTTGTCTGTTTTCATGCCGAGAGGATATAACTCATTTTTTGCAGAAATTGATCAGGTAAAAATGATCCGATATTGATTTACAACTTTGACACTTTATATTCACTGTGGGATTGCCGTAACAAGGAACGACACAAATCGATGAAAAGTATTATCAATTCGGACAGATCAGAAGCAAAATGTAGTCTTAAACAATAAAATAATGTATAGGACCAAATGGGAAATTTATTTAAATGTCTTCTTGTCTTAAACCACTTGGCCAATTGTAACCAGACATGGCAGCAATGGTCCTTACATGGTTCTTTTTCAGAATTATGTCCGATGACCCAGATTTTCAACAGAGATGGCCACCACAGCCGAACTTAATTGATCATTGAACCATATCTGAAAATTTATTTAAAAATATTTTTGACTGAAACCATTGAGCCAATTGCAACCAGACCTGGCAGAACTGGCCCTTAGCTGGTCTCCTTTCAGAATTGTGTCTGATGACCTGGACATTTAACCAAATTGGCTGCCACAGCTGAACTTAGTTTAACATAGGACCAAATGGGAAAATTTATTAAAAAATCTATCTGACTGATACCATCGGAGAAATAGGAACCAGACTCAGAAGCAATGAGTCTTAAATTGTCCCCTTCAAGATTTGCCTCAGATGACATGGACTGTCAACCAAGATGAATGCCACAGCCGAACTTAGTTTAACATAGAACCTTATGGTAAAAACCAGCCAAATTAATGTTGCACTTAGATTTAGTCATGCTTAAGGTGGACAAGTTAAATCCAGGTGAGCGGTACAGGCTCTTATGGGCCTCTAGTTTCTTTGTTTCAAGGCAGCAATTTTCATAATATCGCTTCTTGCATCTTCAAATTTAAATTACTGTCTCAAATTAAATTGTTCTACTTATTTTTTTCCACTATTAACATTTGTTTGGCATACTAGTATAAATTGTTATCTTATAATCGAGTTGTGCAAGTTCAATGCACTTCCATTTAATGTGCGCTTCTTATACCTTCTTGAAATTCACAGCAAAAGTCCGATATCTATATATTTCCTGTTAAGTGGGATGTTGTCTCACAGACGTTAAGCTGAATCCCGTGTATACTACCTTTAATAGTTCCAGATGCAATTAATAATTGCTTATGTTATTGTGGCTGATGCAACAACAACAACAACAAATATTTATTTGTCAATGGAGCAGAGCAATTAAGTTATAATAAAAGTCTACAGTGATTTGTGTTCATTTTATATTTATTGCAGAGGATATTAAATTATTTGTAGGTGTGAAAAGTGAGACAACAAACACAGAGCCTTATTTCCATCATATATTGGGTCAACACCACAGCCATAAAAATATAATATTATAACATTTTAAAACAAATGTATAAATTAACGTCCGACAGGAAAGTCATGAGTCACACATTGCCAGCCAATTTAGCTCTTCTTACTTGAATTAAATTATTTTTAACATATTTACCAGTATTTTGCATGATCCATACGTATCCTGGTACCCTTACAATTTTATCCACATACCTTCCTTAATTTTCTGTATCGCTAGTGTTTAGATTTTTTAGTATGTTACCCCTAGTCGGTATATTTAAAAAAAAAAGAATTATTTGCAGTACGTAATTTACTGAAGTTATTTATTTTTTCAATGTTATTATGTAGATACCTGTTGTTGATACAGCAGTTGTTTTAAGGTCAGGCTCGTCTAAAACCAATAAATAATTGGTTAAAGTATTACACTATATGCTAAATTTAAACACGACCAAATTGGTGGTGGTAAAAAATCCCTTCCTCATCATGAACTCTTCGACGTGTAGCTTATAATTTATATAACCAATTAGTAAAAGAATAATTATATATATTTCACAGCATTGTTGATTAAAGTGTTTTTTGAAGGCGAAAAAGGGAAAGAGGAGATTATAATGCCTATATGACCAGTTCATGTTTAAAATAATATTGAAATGCCGATACAATATTCTATTCAATTTAACTATTTAAGCAAGGCACTATTTTCAATTGATTTGTCTTTTTTTAATGACCAAGGCATATAACTCATTTTAGCACAAAATTATTTATCGGTAAAAATATCCGTTATTGATTTCGACTCAGACGCTTTCTATTCCCTGCAGCACTGCCGTAACAAGAACAACACACAAATGTGAAAAATGTATTTTCAAACAGATCAGATTCAAAATGTAGACTTAAACATACAAATCAATAAAAGTATGCATACCGATTTGAGAGAAACGCCCAAAGTGTATCTTGTACTGATACAATGTATACTAGCAATTTTGACCGGGGAATACCCTTTTGGATCACAAGTCCACAATCAATGGCATACAAAAAAGACAATATAAATCCATATTCGACCATTGCTAGAAATCCAGGTGACTGTGAGAACACAAACCAAACTACATGCATGTCCTGAAAATTTTTGAAAAACAACGTTTTGAAAATGCCACAACATGTTTCAAGGGTGATGTTGGGTGGGAGGCTTCCCATTAAATGGTTGAAATTAAAGAATCTGGTGATGATGAATTCTTCCCATCATTTATAGTTATTAGTTTTAAATATTTGAGCTTTGTATTTTGTAACTTGATCTTCAGATTTTTAAAAACAAATGTTGGTTTATACTAACCAGTATTGTTGAACAAAACATGATATCGTCTTACTAAGAATGTCGTATCATCTGTTGAAGTCTGTGTTTGACATTGGTAAATACCCAAATTCTGAACAGTAATGTTAGAAATGACCAAGTCATATTTTCTAGTTCTTGATTCAGTATCAAGCCTAATGTTTGTCACATTAATATTAGGGTTTTTCTGATGTCCAACAAAGTACAATAGGTTACACAGTAAGTGGTCAGGTCCCTTCCATGTATCACCAGTAGAAAGTCCTGTACAATTTAAACGGATGGTAGCACCTCTTTGAGTAATCACTTTCTGTACATTCTCTAGTCCTTGGGAGGATACACGAAAAAGACACACATGTATGACAATCTTCACAGAATTATGTTTTTATTAGTTGAAATTATTACATTTTCTTATTGTAACTTCTGCAGCTGCATAATTATATAAAATCAATATTTATACTAAATAAAAAACAATGCTTTGATCTAGAGCACTGCTGATAAGTTGTCGGTGAACGAAATCACCACACAGTGCACCCATTTCTTTCGGTATTTTGTGATACAGTTTATTATTAAAGTTGTTGTTGGGTATAGATTGGGTTTCTAAAAACATAATAATTGATGATCCGTAATATTTCTATTTAAAATAATAATAATAATAATAAAAAAAGTAATGCATATAATAATACAAAAATTAAGAAATAAAGAAATTACTCTTATGAAAATTAATGCAGATTTTGACCTTTTAGCCAAATTTATCCTTTTTAAAATGAGGACAATTGATAGGGCTACAAGCCTTTTTAGCCCATTCAAGATTCCGGATTGTTCAATGTAACCAATTGCAATTTACCTGATCATAACATAGTGTAGAAGTCATTTGAATTTTATTTGTTTTGAAGTTACATGTAATTACCTGTGTTTCCTGTGATCAGTACGATTGCTGACACAAAATATAACATACTAAAGTAAAAAATGTAAATATTTACATATATATTCCGTCTTTTTGGGCTAAAAGTGGAAAATAACTTTGATATTTTAGAGATCAAGGGGTATTTATTTTGCTGTGCGCATTTATCTTTTTATACAAATCTACAACTTTATTTCGCTTTATACATTTATCTCGGCATGTCTATATCAATATCTAAAAACAAAAATTAAAAATAGAAAATTGAATGTGTATTTATAATGAACTAATCATTTATTTGTGAACATCTTCAAAATTCATCTTATGTAAAGCTCAAAGAACCTACGCGAAAGGTGTGTTTCATCCATATACATCCAATGTTGATTTTTCAAACATTTTGACCAATCTTCGACTTTGATATCCATTCATACTAACGGAACTTTTAAAAAAAATTATTGTTCGAACAATTCATTTCCGTTTCCTCAGTCGTTTAATATTTCCTTGTAACTCTCGAGGGCAATATTAAATCCGTCACTTTTGTATAAGGCTTGCAAGTACAAACTATCCGATTATAAAAGAATAAACTTAAATGATAGGTTAAAATATGGAAATAGGGATCCCAAGACAAGCACTAAAATATTAAAGTCTAAATATTTCCGTATCATGCCAATTTGCTGTATTTTCATTAGTTATCTAGTTACATGTAAGTGTAATATTAGTCCAATGAGATTTTTTTTTCAATGAAGCCACATAATCAGAATTAGAACCATCATAATCAGAATTCTTTACAGGAGCTACCATATTGTAGTTAGTGTCTGTTCTTTTCTTATTTTTTTGTGTTATGTTATACTATTATTGGGTAAATTTTTTCGAGCTTTTCTCAATAATATTTTCCCAACTACAACGCACCCTAGGTACATATAATACGATGTGTCATTTATAGAACGTTTTCTAATTGATACATAACTGAAATCCTAGCCTGAGTTTTATAAAAATATGAGCACTGATAATATTGATAATATATTACTCATTGTTCTGTTAAACGTTCATCTAAAACAAAGTCATCTTTACAATACTTCAGTGTAATTTTACATATCAAAAGTTACTATATATTCTAAGATTTCTCTTCTCATATGATTAAAAGGTTCGTTTGAAGTCTTCCATTATAGTGAAGAAAAGGAAAGAACAGATACCAGCTGACATGAATTGTATTGATAGGAAGTGTTGTAAATATATAATTTCCGTGATTTAATTTGGATTGTACGACCCAGTATCCTGTCATGGAAATGTCACAATGAATCTGTTATGAGTCTATTAAGTATACGAATAACAACGATGGACCTATATAGCATTTTAATTGGAATAAAACCTTTATACTTATTTTAATAATACTTTTTAACTTTATAAACAGGACCAGTGTCACTGACATTAAACTAAAAAAAAATCCCCTTCTTGTATCGTTTGGCACAAAGGGTTCTGTCTTTTACTTTTTTTAAGCAATCAAAGTCGAAGGTCGCAACAATTCATCTCATGACTTTCTTCTTGACATTAACATTTGTTCATAGTAAATCAAGTCTACTCCAAATGTTTACCTTGTTGAAATTCAAACTATAAGAGACTGAGGCGGTTACAAATTTTGTAATTAATACGTAGTTTTATTTGTATTTATTGGCCTCCAGAACATACCAATGTACACTTTTAATTTTTCAACTATAATTAACCAAATTCTTAAATTAGATTAAACTCAGAAATCTACTGATTTTCGTTTCAATCTGTGATACAGTTTTGGAGAATATGTATTCGTGAACGACAAAATCACGAATGTTGAATAGTGATGGTTTTTAAGTATGAATTTTGAATACGATTTTTGTTTGTACACATAAACAACATTTGACGCGTATGATTTCAAACGTCCTTGAAAGGTTTTTGTTATGTTCCAGGGGCTAACAGGTTTTTATTTGTGCACAATAGATCTGATTATGAGAATCTATCATTGGCACGGAGCAACAACCCCATGAAAAAAAATACCGACTCTCCATTAAAACTAGATACAATAAACATTCGATAATGGACAAGCTGTATCAATTTTAAAATACAGGGTCATATACCATAATAATAAATGTTAAGTTGATTTGCCAAAATCGTAACAACTATTCATTTTAACGGAACTTTAAAATAATAATGGTTCCAACAACTTATTTCCGATTTCCTTTGTTTCCTTGATTTTTTAATACTTCCTCGTTTTTCATACAACTAGATATACATATACCAACATAACATTAGCATTGTATATATCAGAAAAGAATATGGAAGTAATAAGCCTGTGGTCAAATTTCAAAATGTTAAAATCCAAGCACAAACCAACACACAGCAAGAAAATGCTACACAGACAATCAAATATAATCAGATCGATACAGAACAAAAACTAAATGGCTTAAAATCTGAACTATCATTAAAAACCGGGATCGATATCAGGTTATCCAGTATTTAGTTTAGTTTGTTTGTTTGTTCAGTTAGGGTTTTACACCGTTTTCAGCACATTTGGCTATTTCGCGGCGGCCAGTTTTTATTGATAGGGGAAGCCGGAGTACTCGGAGAGAACCACCGACCTTTGGTAGAACAATGAGCAACCCTTGTCAATTTAGATCTGAGTCGAACTCGGATAAGCTGAGAAACGTAGACGCCATATCCAGGCGATGCTGGTATATTGCTACTCAAGAAAGAAAAATTAACAATAGGAAAGTTGACGTCATCACGTTTGTCATAAAGTTTTGTCTTCAAATGTCCCTCATATTCTATTTTAGAAAACAAACCCAAATATGAAGCGGACTTTGGTGTATCTGTAGTATCCTTAATTTCAGGCCCACTGGGGCAGATAAGATGTAGAAAGTCTTGGAATTTGTCGTTATTTAACGACAACACATCATCTATATATCCTTTTGTTTCCCTTGAATGAAGTCCGCTTCATATGAGTATAGAAACAGATCGGTGCGGAGAGGAGCACAGTTGGTTCCCATTGGAATGTCGATTGTTTGTTGAAAAATTAGACCGCCAAATTCAACGAATATGTTGTATATGAGAAAATCTAACATGTTTGTAATTTCATCTTCAGAATACTTTTTGTCAGAATGTTACGGCCGAAATCACCTTTAAAATGTAGCCAACAAAAGACACAAATCAATAATAAAATTTAACAAGATTTATTATATATACAAAGTTTACAAAAATATTACAAAAAAAACTAAAATGTCAACTTAACTGTTCAAAATCCTGTTTTTTCTTGATCCGGAATTCTGGTCACTGTTGCCTGAATCCAAACGGAATATTATATCCAATCAGTCACAATCTAGTATGATGTAATGAAAATAACAGTCTGTCAAGTACGATGTATGAAACGTAAATAAGTCCAACAGCTGAGAACACAAGAATGTCTATGTACGGTCCAATATGCTATGCTCTGCAAGTTTAACTTTCGTGTCCATATATATACTGTAGAACGGAAACTTCTGGAATACGGTAGAAGTTCGAATCACACCATAATTATTACGTAAGTCAAATAGAAAGTTCTAGTCATTCCACCAGTATCCATTATTGTTCCAGTGATTTCTAAACTGCGCAGTTATAACATTATTTGGTAAACAACTATAAGTATTATGTAAACACATTATACACGTCACAAGGCCACACAAAACAAACCAGGCCAAGATAAATAAATATAATAATTACAATATCATAACACCTCCCCCCTTAAAAGAAGTTTGAGTGTAACGAGAACTTCATGAACAATATATACAAAAATATATATATATATATATATAGTATGTATACAGTGTTTTAATAAGATCTAGATAAAGCATCTGCTATTACATTATCTTTACCTTTAATATGTTTTACAATAATATCATATTCCTGTAACAATAAACTCCACCTAGTCAACCTCTGGTTCTTGTTTCTCATTTTATGTATGAAGGTGAGAGGATTATGATCAGTATAAACCAGAATAGGATGCATAGTGGGATTTAAATATACATCAAAATGTTGAAGTGCAGACAACAGTGCAAAACATTCTTTTTCAATAGTGGAATAATTTTTCTGATGTTTATCTAATTTCTTGGAAAAATATGATATAGGTTTCTCAACATTATCATCTGTTTCTTGATATAAAACGGCTCCAACTCCTACATCACTTGCATCAACGGCAAGTTTGAATTGCTTTTTAAAGTCTGGAGTGATAAGAACGGGACTGTTAATTAAAAGTGATTTGCTTTTTTCAAAAGAGTTTTGACAATTATCACTCCAGATGAATTTAGAATCTTTTCGTAAAAGATGAGTCAATGGTTGAACAACAGTAGCAAAATTTGAACAAAATTTTCTGTAAAATCCAATCATGCCTAAATATCTCATAAGTTGTTTTTTATTTGTAGGAGGAGGAAAATTGGTAATTGCATCCACTTTAGCCATAATAGGTTTCACTTGACCTTGGCCAACTGTGTGCCCTAAATAATCAACAGTGGCCTTACAAAATTCACTTTTAGCAAGATTAACAGTCAAATTTGATTGTGACAATCTATAAAAAGTATCATATAAATGTGTTAAATGCTCTTCCCAGCTATCACTACATACAATAAGATCATCAATATAAGCATAACAACAGTCTAAATCTTTTATAACATTATTAATCATTCTTTGAAATGTAGCTGGAGCATTTTTCATACCAAACGGCATGACAGTATATTGAAATAAGCCGTCTGGTGTGACAAAAGCTGATATTTCACGAGCTCTCGGTGTCAGGGGGACCTGCCAGTAACCTTTTAATAAATCAAATTTGCTTACGAATTTTGATTGTCCAATGTTATCAATGCAATCCTCTATCCTTGGAATCGGATAGGAGTCAGATTTTGAAACTGAGTTGACTTTTCTGAAGTCAGTAACGAAACGAAAGGTTTTATCTGGTTTGGGCACAAGAAGACAAGGAGAGCTCCATTCACTGTTACTCGGCTCAATAATATCATTGTCAAGCATATATCTAATTTCTTGTCTCATAACATCAAGTTTAAGTGGATTGAGCCGGTAAGGATGTTGCTTAATTGGAGAAGCATCGCCTACATCAACATCATGACAAACAGCAGTGGTTTTGTTTGGCACATCTGGAAAAAGATTTTTAAAAGAAAATACCAAAGTTTTCAATTTTTGTCTGCGATCGAAAGACAGATGTGCAAGTTTTGAGTCTAAATTTGACAAAATTTCTGAATTTTTCAATCTAACAGTTTGTTCCATAGTCTTCGAATCAAAAGATGGTTCAATTATATCTGGTTTGTCATGATCGTTCTCCGATTTAACCATGGCTAAAGTGGCAACTGGTTTACTCTCACCTTCATTAGTACGCTCAAAATATGGTTTTAACATATTAATGTGACACACTCTATTTTGTTTACGCCGACCTGGAGTTTTTACAATATAATTCAAATCATTGATTTTACTGTCGATGGTATAAGGACCACAGTATTTAGCCTGTAAAGGATGCCCAGGGATTGGCAAAAATACAAGTACCTTATCACCAGGCTCAAAAACTCTATCCCTGGCATCTTTATCATACCATATTTTCATCTTATTCTGTACAGTTTTTAAGTTTTTCTGAGCAATTTGACAAGCAGTATACAATTTTTCTTTAAATCTAGATACATAGTCTAGAAGATTCAAGTCAGTGTGTTCAGTAAGCCATTTTTCCTTAATCAATTTCAAAGGTCCCCTTACAGTATGACCAAACACTAACTCAAAGGGGCTAAAACCAAGGGATTCTTGAACAGCCTCTCGGACCGCAAAAAGTAGAAAGTGAACACCATCATCCCAGTCCCTGTCAAATTGAAGACAAAAAGTTCTAATCATGTTCTTCAGTGTTTGATGAAAACGTTCTAAGGCACCTTGAGATTCTGGATGATAAGCACTTGATCTATACTGAGTAATCCCTAACTGGTAAACGACCTGCTGAAATAAACCTGACATAAAATTTGAACACTGGTCGGACTGTATAGACTTAGGAAGTCCTACTAATGTGAAAAATTTGATAAGAGCTTTGACAATAGTTGGTGTCTTGATATTCCTTAAGGGAATAGCCTCAGGAAAGCGAGTGGATGTACACATGATCGTTAATAAATAAGCATTTCCTGTCTTGGTCTTTGGTAAAGGTCCAACGCAATCAATAAGCACTCGGCTGAAAGGTTCTTCAAAGGCTGGAATTGGCAGAAGTGGTGCTGGTGGTATTTTCTGGTTAGGCTTGCCAACAACCTGGCATATATGGCATGATTTGCAGTATTCTGTGACATCATTTCTAAGTCTGGGCCAGTAGAAATGTTGTAATATCTTAAGGCAAGTCTTCCTTATACCTAAATGTCCAGCCAAGGGGGTGTCATGGGCAAGACCAATAATTTCTTGCCTATAGACTTTAGGCACCACCACTTGGTATACCACTCTCCATTCCTCCTCTGGGATAGCATCAGGGGGCCTCCACTTCCTCATCAAAATGCCGTCTTGATGGTAGTAACATTCGGCCACTTTGTCTGCTTCTTCTTGGGGTAGAGCCCTCTTGCAGAGCTGAAGAACCTCAGGGTCTTTATTCTGTTCTTCCCTAAATGTCCTTTTGTCTAATGAATGGCTGTTCACGTCTGGCCATGGCATAATTACACGTTTGTTAGTACCAGGTGGTCTTATTATGGCCTTTTCTGAGCTACCGGGACCTTCAATGTCGGCAAAGAAAGAGTCAGAAAGGTCCATATAATCATACTGGCCTTCTTGTAAATCCTCATCTTGTTGTTTTCTTGCCATTGCCCTAGTAACGACACAAGCTGGATACAGTTCAGCATCATCTTCAGGTGATTTAACATCCACCACCGGTTCACTGGTAACAATTGGTTCAGCAACCACTTTGTTCCTAGCTAGATCATTTCCTAGCAATAATGAAACACCCTCAACAGGGAGAGTAGGACGAACACCCACAACAACTGGTCCAGTAATTAAATCTGACTTCAAATAAATACGATGGAGGGGAACATCTATACAACCTAACTCCACACCTCGTAACAAAACGGAGGCACCAACGGAAGTCTCCTCGGACAAAGGCAACACACCTTCTAACAACAAAGACTGAGAAGCTCCAGTGTCCCGTAAAATCTTAATAGGCTGAGGAGTAGTATTATTAACAATAGAAACAAACCCATCAGACATAAAGGGCTTATAATCCTCCATGTAATCACAAAAACTGGACTTAAAAGCCTGACTCGCAGGACATTCCGACTTATTGGTAACAACGGGTGTCGTACAAGCACTGGACTTGGGCTTATGATCTCTTTCATTCTTCTTCTGGAGTCTAAAACAATCAGCCATCAGGTGACCATTTTTCTTACAATAAGCACAAGTTAGTGACTTCTTCTCAAAAGTATCAAATTTTGGACCAGACATATTATAACTAGACGGACTCTTATTCTGTGCAACAGGCTTACAATCAGTACGCTCAGTGCTTTGGTTTTTGTAATTTCCGCTTGAAGTATTAAAATTTTGACCTTTGAAACTCCTTTTATGTGAAATGGTATAATTATCGGAAACAACAGCTGCATCTTGCAATGTCTCAACAGTTTTGTCATCTAAATGTGTTTTTAAGTCTAAATTAACACACTGCTTGAACTCTTCTAATAACATTAATTGTCTTAATTTATCAAAATTTTTATCTATTTTCTTTGACGTAAGCCATTTATCAAATAAATCTTCTTTTTCCCTAGCAAATTCAACATAGGTTTGTGTTTCAAACTTTTTATAAGACCTAAATTTCTGTCTATATGCTTCTGGCACTAGCTCATAAGCTTTCAAAACTTCCTGTTTAACAGTGTCATAATCAGAACTTTTTTCTGAAGAAAGTGCTGAGTAAATTTCAGCGGCCTTGCCCACAAAAACACTTTGCAACATTGTAGTCCAATAAGGCTTTGGCCATTTCAAATTTTGAGCAATTTTCTCAAATTGTGGAAAAAATTTATCCACCGTTTTTTCACAAAATTTGGGAACCAAACGTATATTTTTTGCTGCCTCAAATTGTTCTGATTTTGACTTAGTGTTGCTTTCTACTTTAGCTATTTCTATTTTTATTTTCTCCATCTCTAACCTTTCTCTCATTTCAAGTTCTGCCTGTAATTGTTTTTCTTCTTTTTCTAATTGTTTTAATTTAAGTTCGTGTTCTAATTCAAGCTGTTTTAATTTTAAAGCATCAACATTTTCGACCTTGAGGTCAAGAGCCTCTTCACCAAAAATTTCTAAATCAACTAAATTGTCTATTACCAAATTTTTTATAATTTGTTTTCTCATAGATGTTCTAAAATCTATTTTTAGATGTTTAGCAAGCAACACTAATTCTTCTTTCTTTAATTTATCAAACCCTTCCAGGTCTGGCGTTTTCAAAAATTTACCAGCATCAAATTCCATTTTGTAGAATTTTGTTGGCTAATTCTAATAAAAATACTGAAAAAAATTATTAAGATATTAACGTTCTCCCGAGACGAGCCCCCAATTTCTGTTACGGCCGAAATCACCTTTAAAATGTAGCCAACAAAAGACACAAATCAATAATAAAATTTAACAAGATTTATTATATATACAAAGTTTACAAAAATATTACAAAAAAAACTAAAATGTCAACTTAACTGTTCAAAATCCTGTTTTTTCTTGATCCGGAATTCTGGTCACTGTTGCCTGAATCCAAACGGAATATTATATCCAATCAGTCACAATCTAGTATGATGTAATGAAAATAACAGTCTGTCAAGTACGATGTATGAAACGTAAATAAGTCCAACAGCTGAGAACACAAGAATGTCTATGTACGGTCCAATATGCTATGCTCTGCAAGTTTAACTTTCGTGTCCATATATATACTGTAGAACGGAAACTTCTGGAATACGGTAGAAGTTCGAATCACACCATAATTATTACGTAAGTCAAATAGAAAGTTCTAGTCATTCCACCAGTATCCATTATTGTTCCAGTGATTTCTAAACTGCGCAGTTATAACATTATTTGGTAAACAACTATAAGTATTATGTAAACACATTATACACGTCACAAGGCCACACAAAACAAACCAGGCCAAGATAAATAAATATAATAATTACAATATCATAACAAGAATCAGAGTAGTTCTTCACTAAATAAGCCTTTTCTCTACCTAGAACAAGAAATTTATACCCTCGTATCCCAGTTGTCTTGAAAAAACATTGATTAACTAGTTGATTTAAGCGATCTTTTAATTGAGAATGTTGTATGGTAGTATAGAGTGTAGAGAAGTCGAATGTTTTTATGCTGTTGCATGTAGCCAAAGATTTTGATTTTAGATATTGATATAAATTTTTGGAGTTTTTAAGAATCCACATATCATTGACGCCACAGGTGGAATATGATGTTTCACAGTAATTCTGAATGCCCTCTTTAATACATGTCAATGTGAATGTTAAAATCTTTGAAAGAGTTTTTGTAGACCAATTAGCTGACCCAGCAATTTCCTTTGTTTAAACGGATTCTTATGTAGTTTAGGAATCCAATAAAGAGTAGGAAGGTCCATTTCTTCACCCTTTGTAGAAATGCCAAAGGAATGAAAAACGGTCTTGTGGTCATCAAATATGACATATATATTGAAATATGACATTCAAGTTCTTAAGAAAAAGGAAGATTATAACAAGAAAATGATAAAAATGAGAAAAAGAATCAAAACAGAAAACCTATAAAAAATAAAGCAACAATCGTATTAAAAAAGAATAAATTGTTTAAATGTTAATTTTAGATAATTTGATTTGCTTTTCATTGAGCTCTATATATAATGCGAAAAGGGAATTATATGAGGGATAAATCCTTGTTAAAAAATTCTCAACGAATAAAAGTCTATTAAAAGGACAGGGCGTTTGTTTAGTTTAAACTTACTTATTTATAGTGGAATGGGAAACAAGTTGTAATTAACGCTAAAGCGGCCTTAGTAGCGGCCTTTTAGCCAACCTTGGTCGACGCATGACATATATAGTTTATTATGTGTTTTTGTTTTTATAGTTGTAGATGTATCCTTGTCGCGTTTGTTTGTTTGTTCCATTATCGTAACTTTGTCTTTTCCTTAGATTTCTAATTGATGACCTTTTTCCAAATGAGTTTTCGCTTCGGTATTCTTTTGCGATGTTCTTTATCTATCCAATAAAATTTACATTTCGGAACATAACCAACTTTAAAAAATTGTCATGTGCCAACGTAAGCTTTCGGTAGACATTTAGTCTATTCTTCTATACTATCATTCCAATTTTGATAGCTCGACTTTAATTCCTCTATTGTAAAACAAGCCCTTGTTTTAAATATATAAAAGTATATTATACACATATAGAAATAAATATTAGTGATTTTGGTATATTCATTTTTCTCTTCCCCTGTGTGCTATTAAGGTCAGTTAAAAGAACACACAAACAAGTGTAAAAAACAGTATTCTATTTATTTCTAAGATCATTGGTTTTAACACTTTGACATTAAAAGTGTGATTCGCGAACTATTGTTTCTTTGCTATAGAGTACTTAACACTTATAAATATACTCTCCATTACTGAAGCTAGCCTAGATATGGACCTTGCTGGAGTCAATCTTGTACACAATAACACTGGGTGCGGAATTTCTTGTTTACAAGTGTAATATCATATTTTGTAACAACGCTTCTTACAGATCATAGCTGTTAACCAAAAGTTCAAAGCAGGCATTATTCAGATAGATCTTTGTCAAATTGAAACACACTACGTTGTTTTTATTCGGCTTCCATGAAAATAAGTTAGGTACATGTAGATTGCGTTCCAGAATTATTAAGGTCATTGCAATTACGTTGCGTGAAACACCCGGAACATTTACCAGCATCACGTTTTCATTTACTATTCCTTTGACCAAAGTATTTGTGAAGAGCTGCAGTTCCACTATGGTTGTGTAATATTTAAATCTTGCTTTTTGTAATTTATTATATAGATTCTCTAGATGAGAAATGACAATTGCTATAGGCTGAGGAAACCTACTGTTCGACAGGCGTTCTTTAGTATTATGACCGGGGAAGTTGTGCTCTCCCTAGCCACACAGACATTTCGAGCTCACCTGCATGGCTATAACATAAACTTAAAATCTTTGAGAAGTACCAAGAACAAACCAATAATGAAAGAAACATTATGAAATGATTGACACCCCGGATTAACTTTTCAATTATCCAATAAAATATATTTGTGATATTTGTACATTTTCATCTATAATTAACGAATTTGGATAAAGTGGGAAACTTAAATGATAAGTCTTAATTTTATCTTTGACAGATTAACAATAGGCGATACTGATCATTCGGACTTAGGACATTATCCGGATGTTTAACGTTGAGAAATATGTATGTATCTTAAGTGCAAAATACATGTATATATTTTACATGGAAACAATTAAATACATCATAAAGTAGAAATTAAAATTAAATTTTCAAACTTCAATTTTCGAACAGTTATAGTATTCAGCAAAATATCAAGCTACAACAAATAATAAATGTTTCACTGCCAAAAATACTGGTGTCACAAATCATTACTCAGAAATGTCTTAAACTTAAAAAAAGAAAGACGACAAAAAATGTCATATGAAGATGTATGGTTCTGGTTTAGACAAACACCTGTAAAATAGTTTTTGGTTTGTTTGATAGTCTAGATATTGATTTATTAGTAATATAAGTCTAAATAATTAGATAATACAAAACGCAGGTCGAGTGTAATTTTTTTTAATATAAATTTCATTTCTGGATTTGTGGAATTTTACCGTTTAATTCTTGTTGTATTGATTAATTAACTAATATATGCGCTTTCTCATTAAATATACCAGAAAGTGGTAACATCGTGATAGCTATTTTATGAGTGTTGGACAAACCGGAGTACATGGAAATAACCAGCAAACGAGTTATTTGAAACTCATAATTCAAAGTTCAACAGGATATATAAGCATTAGTATAAATGATTATCATTATAGGAAGTATTGTAAAATGAATAACTTCCGCGTGTATATTTGGTCGAATCATGAAATTAATAGGCCAGTTCCTGTTAGATGACAGCAAATAGTAGAAATTAAATACGAATGATCTGTAATGACCTAATTGCTATATTTAAACACACAACCCTGAAGATATCTTACAGAAGAAATTAGTATAGCCAGAATAAGCAATCCATATCTGGGCAAAATATTAATGTCATTATTGTTACTTGTCTCAAAATCTCCCCAACCGCCTCGTTGATCTGGTTAAAGCGTGATCGCATCGAGTGTGGAAATTCGTGGGTTCGTTCCCCGGCCGGACCAAACAGAAGAAATTAAAATTGGTATTTGCTGCATCTCCGCCAAGCACTTGGCATATAGGAGTAAGAGCATCTAATGGTTACCACTGGATGTTAAACAATAATTCATACACCCATCCATCCAAAATCCATCCTAAGCTTCCAGTAAAATGTCAGGATGGATTAACGATAAATATGTCTTTTATTCTTTATCGGATGTAGTAAGGTATTTATCATAAATTTCTGTTGTGACCAATAAATCTTACTACTTTTCTGTCAAACACAATTCGTAATCTGTCATGAAGCATATGAACTCTCAGGGGAGAAAAGCATTTCGTCAGGTGATAAAGAAGGTTGCCGTCGATTTTGCATCGTCATTGAAAACCTAAACATTTTTGTTGCCTTTGTGTAATCATTGCATGTTGTAGCTAAACGTGCATATTATTCAAATCGTTAGAAATTCGAGTAAAGTCTACCTATATTATTTGTAGGTTAGTTAATAATTTGATATAAATCACATATTTCTGTCGTCTTAATTAAATTTTGGCTGGTCAAATTTTGTAATTTGTAATTCTACCAAGTGCACCGTTGAAGGTTTTTCTTTATGAAATATTCTTATAAATTCGTAAAAACATTGTCAATTATTGTTTACAGTATTGCCAAGTTTTATATATGATCATGTCGATATTGCAGGAAGTCGTTTATGCTAGTGAAATCGCAGATTTATTAAGTGAGTTAGTCTACTTTACGTGGGGTTTCGTTAAGCAAATATGGTGTTTAATTTAATTCACACAATCAGCAAATGCACCAATAGTGTATGTCTGCCATGTCTAGCATGTATTTTCTAAATTATTGACTTCTTTTTTTAAAATTTATATTGAAACATAAATGTGAGTACTGGTCTTTTATCTTCTCCGTGTTACAATGTTTTTTCAATTCAATGTAAAAGAAACGTAATACATGTATTTGCAAATGTCCTACAAACATTGATAGACACTTGTACTGATGACATAAAAGGGTTATCTCTGAATTAGATCTTATATAAAATTTTGTAATGCGTAAATATCATTTCAATTTCAATATTTCTATTTCTCAAAATCAGTAGAGTCATTTTCATAAATCAACAGGATATACAAGCATTAGTATAAATGACTGTGATTATAGGAAGTATTGTAAAACGAAAATTTCCGCGTTTATTTTTGGTTGAATTATGAAATTGATAGGCCAATTCCGGTTCGATGACAGCAAACAAGGGGAAATAAATATGAACGGGATGTAATGACCTAATTGCTATATTCAAACACATTAAAGTGAACTTCAGCACACTTCAGTGATACAACCTGAAGTGACCTTTAACGGTGCAAACAATCAATCTATCCAGAACAATTGAAATATGGGCAACGCAGCGATGTTAAGGCAAAATAAAATGTTACAAATAAAATTTATTTTCATTTTCAAATAAAATATTTGCTTCCATTTGTTGAAATCTCCCTAAATTTGACAAGGAAATAAAATTTTAAAGTTCAGAGATAATTTTTTACTTCTTACTGCCAAATTTCACTGCAGATAGCTTCTGCAACCAGAGTCTGGATGCAAAAGTTTATATGCTTTGAAATTGTGGACTATCGGTAATTAATCACTACTTGGGAGAAAAACTACCTTCTTTGCTTAGGAATAGATATAACTTCTACCTTTAAATGTAGGAGCCATATTAACTGTCCTGGGGTCAATGTGTACAAAAGACAAAGGTTTTACAGGAGTACATGATCATGGCAAAGAGGCCAATTCATGCAGAATTGAATCTGCACCACTTACCATCAACATGACCTTTTATCATCCCCAATGCTCGGAGGGGGGACTGGGTCGGTGGGTAACTCAATGATACTAGATACAGGACTTGCAGCAAATTCCGGTCAAGGTTTTACAAAATGTGGGGATTTCAGGTCAGGATTTTTTGACACTGGAGATTTTGGGTCAGGATTTTAAAAATTTCTGCAGATTTTTATAAAGCACCGAGGAGAATTCAGGTTGACTTTAAATATGTCTCATCATGATAACTGACTTTTATTATTTTTGGAAAATTTTGGATATGTAATTTTAGCTTTCCTGGATATTTTCGGGTCACAAATTCGATATGTGTATAATTTCGGATAGGGGTTTAAAGTTCACCGACGCACCCCTCGGTCATAAAAAGTCTCCCCCCAGCCCCAATGATACTTGCATAATTGTTGGTTATTGCTTTACTTGTCAACAGACTGGAGCACCTGAGTCTACCCTCCGTTTTTTGGTGGGGTAAATGTTGTTCATCTTTTCAGTTTTTAATTGTAGTGCTTGTATTGTTTTGGTCTTGTCTTTGTTGTTCTCTGGAGTTTGTCAGTTGTTTCGATTTTCCCTTCCTTCGAATATCCCTTTGGTATTTCTTGACTTTACTTGTATGTTTTATCAAAGCCTCAAGCAGAGATACCAAGTTCCCTTACTACAGAGCAAGAAATTTTATACAAATTCTTGCCTCCTTATCTTTAAAAATAGAACTTGAAAAATTACTCAAGACACACAATTTTAATCAATCTATTAATAATAAATCATCAAATTTGAGTGGCCATTTCAACACTTTTCTCAAAGGATCTATGAATTTTTTACATTTTTTTGGGGTTTCTGTCTTAAATTGTGAACTGTTGATCTCTTCTGAGGACAATGAAAACACTAGATACATTTACAAGTACTCTTCCCAAATGTATGTTCAACTGAATGGAATGATGTCTTATTGATGCTTAACTGATATCTTTTAATATTCACCAAGTAGAAATTAATTCCTCACAATAAAGCAGTACATCCATACCAAATATAAGAAATACACATGTGCAGGATTTTAAAGATATTTTTTATAAACATCAAAACATATAAACAAAATAAATATATAAATTAAATCTATTGATTTTTTGTATTCTGAATTAAAAACAACTATTTCAATGAGCATTTTTCAAACTAAATATAGAAACTTTCATTCAGTTAGCGTTATATAATTATCCAAAACTGATTAATCTTTTTCCGTAATTCAAATAAATCCATTGTTTTTTTTCATGGTGTGATGAACATTTCAGAAACTTCTTTTTAAATCAAAATTTCTCAGGATTACTCCAGAAATGTCATTATGTATTTCAATTTTCAATTCATCTAGTCCAATTAAAATTCAATCGCTTGTTCAAACTGCTACTGCCGTACAATGTATAATACACTCAGTTTTCTTCATCTCAACTTTGTCCAACTCCACAACTGACAATTTTACATTTAATATGTTCAATTTTCAACAGGCTCTTTAGCTGTAAACTATCACCATCCTATTAATAAAAACGGAAAATTTTATATTAAGTATACATCTACATAAAATCCTTGTGACTGTACAAATTAGAATATACTTTTTTTATCAGGAATTGACAAAGTAAAACATTTTTGTTCAAGTACAAGTAAGTTGTTGGGAAATATATAATTTATTTGTATATGAGCCTTAGAAACAGGTAGAAATTTATAACATTTTTGGCAATTAAAAATAAATGTATTGTTGCTTATTTTTTATGAATACCGGGTAAGTCCCATCCCACTCTGGAACAGAAAATTGTAACTTCACCAAAAAGTATAAACACCTTAAGACTATCACAACAAACAGCTCTTTAAAGTTTGAAGTAAACAGGACAATGCGTTCTTAAGATACACCATGACATGTGAAAACTTCCCCCTTTTTTAATGAACAAAGTTCCAAAACTCTGAAATGTGAACAAATAAAATTCCATAACCGTCCAAAGTGTGAAAAATTGAGTTTTCGACGATTTTTCAACGAATAAAGATCCATGTCATATCGGAATTTATGACAAAACAAAAACAAAAGGGAGCTTACGTCAATAGATTTAAATAAGTCACCAAAGTTTCATGAAAATTGGTGAAAGCTTTTTCGAGTTGTTGTCCGAAGTGTGGACGACAGACATAAACAACGGTATACCATAATACGTCCCGTCTTTTAAGACGGGCGTACAAAAATTAAATAAATTTCATGTTTTGTTTTGTGGCAATTATTAATGTTGATTTAAATTGTCTGACTGTCTATTAGAAACTGTTATAATATCATGCAACTTTCTACCCCCATGTTTTTAAATAGCTTATTTTATGGAATCAGGAATGAAACAAACTCTTTTCAATAATTTCCAGTGAAACAAACCTTTTATCTAACTTTGTAATGAAATGATTTTTTTTTACAGAATTCTTTGAGACTGAAACTATCACACTAAAAAAATTAACATGTTATGGGAAACCAAAAATAAATTTTGCCTGGCCTAAAAGAATACTTTTTTTTATCCAGCAATGATAAATTCTTTTTATTAATTGGGAAAATTCATGAAAATGGCACATTTCTAGCCCCTTTTTACAAAGATAATAATACACGGAAACATGACTTCATAAGCACTGTGACCAAAAATACAATACAGAGCTCCAGATAACGTGCGTATCAGCTTCATTTACGCATTGAAAAGTGGAAGATAAGCTTGAGAAATATTTTCAGGTCATCAAAGTTACGCTCAGTCCAAAACAACTATGCACAGGTCTAGCAAGTCCGAAGTGTTATTGCTTACATATTTACCTGTAAGCTACATTATTGACATTTAGTTAGAAGAACTTTAATGTAAAAAAAAATTATCAGTCACTCATCAGTTAAATGTAGGTCAAAGTGACCAAAATCAAGCAGTAGTATAACAAAATACCAGAAATAATGTTACCTTGCATTTTGTCGTATCACATTTCTCAGGTTATAAACCTTTTCCTGTTCAGGTTACACATGACAAAGCTTGAGGCTGTAAAATAAGAATACAAAGTACAAGTTAAATAAATGGGTAATAAGTGTAACATTATGTTACAACAAACACATTTTCAAAACAATTCTTAATTTAGGTCTACTCTTTTTTTATTGTCCTTTCTATTGACATGATAGATGTGAGTTGTCTCCCATGTTCTTATTGGAGGCATCTTTCACATGATGCATTGTGAACAACAGTTTTGAATACAATTCTATAGAATTTTCCCCAAAATGATAAAAAATGGGAAGCAATTGATTTATTATCTTATTTTATACTTAAACTTTATTTTAGCTGTATAAAAAGATCAGAAATGTGAATTTAAAACATATAATTTAATATTAACTAAGGGGAGATTACTCTATTGGAAGCCAGCAAATTTACCTTGAAACTATGTTTTAAAAACAGATTAATATAACCTTTCAAATACCTATAATACAACTTTAAATTTCTGCACCTAAATCCGTTAGATTAGTCTAGAATCAGCCAATACATGTATTTGGGATTTTGTAAGAGGGGAGGGACTGTATTTTATCTCGTTTTTGTCACAGAGTGGAAAACCTTGAAAAAAAATCTTTTATTTGATATACATTGTTTTATAGGGGTTTAAGATACAACAAACTAGTCAGTTACCAACTTGCTTAACAGCTAGAGACTATCAATTCCTGACATCATTTAGGAAACTGAAAACTGTTGTGTGCACATTAAATGAACAAATAGTCATTTGTTTTCTTAGGAATATATATGTTCCATACACATTTATGATACATTACTCTCCAAAATTTGTCATGACTGATGAAGGCTTTCTCCTATTCAATATTTCAGAAAAGGTTTTTCTCATTATGCAAGGAAAGATAACTCATGCATACGGGAGACCCCTCCAATATATGCAAATAGGGAATATATGTATGAAATATATCAATGAAGTACTTTTTTACAAGTCGATGCTATATGACTCTTTGAGTTTAGAACTGGAATGAATGTTTGTGTACAATGTATTCCTATTCAAATTTCGAATTTTTGCCTATTTTCAAAATATCAGATTGAACATATACGCACATGGTTATTTTCATGCAGTTCCCAGAGAAGGATGTTTATAATGAACTTATATAAAAATACTACATGAAGGTTAAATTGTTATGTTTTGTTCATCATAAATGATGGATGGATGAATTATTGTTTAACGTCCAGTGGCAACCAGGTGCATATCAGAACGAGAACATGTTAATATGATATGAATATGATCCCTGCTTTGTACTAGACCAACACGCTGAGCTGGATTTTTAACGTGCTAAATATCCGCAGAAAGACATATCACCCCAATCGGACACATTATACTGACTACCAGTCCTTTGCTCTTACTCCTACATGCTATATGCCACGTGCATGGTGGAGAAGCAGCAAATACCAATTTTAATGTCTTTGGTTTGACCCCGCCGGGGATCGAACCCGCGACCATCTGCACTGGAGGCGAGCATGCTACCAGGAGACCACTGAGGCAGTTTTCATCATAAATGATATTTTTATTTCCCCATGTTGCCCTATGCAAGACCCTGTATTATAGGGGTAAAGTTTTACAATACTTTTAAGCACAATTTTAAAACTGATTCAAGAATGGTATAATGATTGTTGTCAGAATTTTAGTAATTTAAAGTAAAAGTTTTTGTGATCATCATTCTTTATGTTTTTAAGGCAAGGTGGGAGAACAAAGGGACAAAGTCATATTACTTAATTTATACTCTTGGTTGGTTTTTGCATTGGCCCTTAGATATGGATTCAAGGTTGGATGTAGTGTTCCAAGTATCAATTCCATTTTATATTACTATTCATATCGAATTACTTTTTTACAAGCATAAATGTAACCATCTTGTCCTTTTTAATTTTTTTTTGCCATATAACATCAGCTTGTAATTAAAATATAATCTGTACCCTATAACAATAAAAAAAACATTTTTCTGTCAAAAGTTAAGAAAACTAAAAAATGTGTCAATAAGACACGTCCCACCCTAAAAACAATATAGGTTTTGCAATATTGCCCTAAATAGGAAAGAAATATCCAGTTATAAAAGTGAAAAATGAAGTTTATAATGGAGCAAATATATGGTACAGAACTGTTTTGTTTAAGTATCATTGACAGCATGATTTCTAAGATAATGAGCTATGGCAGTATCAATTTGATTTTTTTTATTATATGTTCGAATGAGCAGATTTTAAAAAAAAATTCAAATTTAAGAAATATGAGGAAATGGACCTAAACATAAACCTTAAGCAAAGTCATTCGACAATGAAATGTAGGTCAATGTGACTATTTTATGGAATTCTTTACCAACAGACCTAAAGTTAAATAAAAATATAGAAACCTTCAAAAGAAATTTTACAGATTACTTAAAGGTCCGTGAAGCTGTCTAAATTTGTTAAATTAAAGTCACAGTATTGGAAGGCGAGATATTCTATTGCTTCAATGTTTATATTAAATGCATATAATTTTATTGATTATATATATTTATATATTTATATTGATGGGCTACATGATGTCAATCTTTGTAGAAATTGGATCAATGTTAGATTAATTTATTCTGTGCGTTGTATATGTATTAATTTATATTTTAATTGAGGGCCTCCAGGAAGATTAGCTTTTAATGCTAACTGTGTTACCTCTTTAAATAAAGACATTACTTACTTACTTACCCAAATATTGCTGAATTGCGTAGTACTATACAAGAGGACTGTAGCGGTGAAAAATCATTGATATATTACCATAAGATTCTGATTAATTGACCCTAATGTAATAAAATTAAACCAAAGTCACTGAAGCATGAAATATAGGCCATAGTGACCCAAGTGTTGCTGAACTGCATTGTACTGTACAAGAGGACTCTAGTTGTGAAATATCATTGATATATTACTATATGTTTCTGAGAAATGGAGCTAAATGCAAAACTTAACCGAATTGAAACATACAGACTGACGGACAAGGGTAAATCTACATGTATATACCCCAGCCACATTCGTGGCGGGGCATAAAAATCTTATTGCTGTGCATCATGCTGACAATCAAATATTATTTTTTTTAAATATCCAATTAAACCAACTCCAAAAACTATAGCTCTCTAAATTATTTAAAGATTGACTGTAATATTTTTTTTTCAGTCTATATGAAAAAATACATATAATGTTATCAGGTTTGTTGCAGATTGATATTGTTAAATATCAGCTGGCAGTCATTATATGAAGCCTTATTTGGCCAGTGAGCATAGCAAACGACCCAAAGGCTTCATATTGTGATGAGCGGCTGTGTTTTATATTATTACAGGTAACCAATAACCTGAAATACAGTACTGTATTTTCTGGACTATAAGTCTATGTGGACTATTGGTCTAATTAATACTTTCTCCATAGACTTATAATGGTAAAATGGTCATTTTAAGGTAAAAAAGTCTCAACCTATAGGCAGTATAATACGGTATATATAAATGGACAATTTAATATAACAGGAAGTTCTTGAAAGGTAGCACTTGTACAGGACCAATGATCTGTATAAAAACTTGTACAGGGCCGATATACAGAGCATCGGCCTAATATAAACTTCTGCTTCCTGTTCTCAATAGAAATACATAGATCTACGTTTTGTTGCCACTGAAAAAAATAATAATCTGAACCACAATATATTTGCCCTGTATTTTATTTTATTAAGTAATTGTACTGTAATTTTAAGTCACTGGTTAAAGGGGTCACTATAAATATATATCTGCTGAGAACCTAATAATATTTTTGTCGGTTTCTTAATCTTCCTCTACAAATAAAAACTGGCTGCCACGAAATAGCCAAAATGTGCTGAAAACAGCATAAAACCCTAATCCCTTTTGGGATTCTGTTTCCGGAGCTATTTTTCTGACTTGGCGGCCGGTCAGAAAAATAGCTGTGGACACAGAATCCCAAAAGGGATTACGTTAAACCCCAACTAAATAAATAAACTTTGCACCAGCACCAGCATTTAGATTTTCTCTAGCCACCTAAAAAAACAAAAACAAATCCCTCATTCCTTACCCTGGGGCCAATTGTCAGATCAGAACAGGACAATTAAAATTCTTACATATTATTCATTATTTGGCTTTCAAAGTAAACTACAATCTCTTGGTTACAATAAAAAGATGCTTTATTAACAACTAAAAACTTAGCCAGAGTTTGTTTGTTTGTTTTTTTTTTTTTTTGGGGGGGGGGGTGGTCAATGTTATGTTTAAACAAAACAAATATTTTTATGACTTATCATGTTCTGATATTGGATTTTGTACTATTCTCACACAAATATTGTTTTTTAAATACGGTTCACGAAAAATGACAAACAACAGACAGTGTCAACCACAGGCACTTGTTTCTATCAATGGGAAGGTCGACTATCAATGGGAAGATCGACTATCCATACATGGATAGTCGATCTTCCCATTGATAGTCGACCTTCCCATTGTTAGAAACAAGTGCCTGTGGTGTCAACAGTGAACAGGTGATACACCACTTCGTGTTGTGGACAAATGCATGTGGGTCATGTTATGAATGTTATCATGTTGCGGATATACGTTACCTTAATATTTAAGATCAGCATAATCAGTGTTTGATCAATTACAATGCCTGCATCATTGTTGTTCCTTCTCACCGGCTGAAACCACGTGAAATTTCCACTCTTCAAGCTTCTCAAAGATTTAGATTTCCATATAAGGAAAATAGACCCCGCCTTCATACGATGATGGACGGCTCAAGTTTTCCCACACCAAAGCCTTTTTTCTCCAAATATAGACATTCATTGTGATGTACAACGTAAGGATATACGTTGTTATATCATTCGCATCAATCGCAACGAAAAATTAACCGAAATTTTAACGTAAATATCTTTTCTGACGGAAACAACACCGACATTGACGTCCATGACGTAGCACGCAATGGTCATGAATATTCATGTCATTAGCAGGAGTTATCTCCTCCTGACCAAAAATAAAAAACATTGCCTTAACATAGCTGCGAAAGCATCCATTTATTTCATTATTGTTAGGTGTCTCAAAATCCACCTAAAGATTCGTGTGAAATGTCAGGATAAGATTCATAGTTTTGTCTGTTATTCTTTATCGGGTGTAGTATTTAACATTGTGTTGTGACCAACGCTTTTTACCAGCGAACAATAAATCGTACTACTTTTCTGTCCAAAAAATTAATAATCTGTCATGAAGCATCGGAAATCTCAGTGGAGAGAAGCAATACGTCAGTTGATAAAGAATGTTAATGGTTCGTTCGATTTTGCATCATCATTGAAAACCTAACCATATGTTGGCGTGTGTTTAATCATTGAATGTCATACCTAATAGTGCATATTATTCAAAACTTTAAAAATTCAAGTAAAGTCTACCTATATTATTTGTAGGTTAATTAATAATTTGGTATAGATGGCCTATTTCTGTCGTTTCATTTAATTTTGTGTGGTCAACTTGCATGTTGACGAAAATAATTTTCTGTTATGATTCTACAAAAGGCACCGTTGAAGGTTTTTCTTCGTAACAGATTCTTTTAAATTCGTAACAAAAACATTGTCTAGTTTCTTTTTACAGTATTTCCAAGTTTTATATATGCCCACTGATCCTGCCAATATTACATGAAATCGTTTGACGCTAGTGAAATCTCAGACTTAATTAGTGGCTCGTAAGTTGTCTTTCATGTGGGGTTCTGGGTTTTCTTTAAAAAAAAACTGTTTTTTGTTTGATTTAATTTAAACCACCAGTAAATACACAAATAGTGTATGTCTGCGCATGTCTAGCATGTATTTTTAAAATTATTGACTTTTTCAAAAATATAACCACACTGAAACATAATCACCATGTTTTTCAATTCAGTGTAAAATAAATGTAAGACGTGTATTTGCAATAAGCGTACAAACATTCATTAACACCCTTACTGACGACATGACAGCGTTATTTCTGATTTAGAACTAAACGCAAAATGTTGTAATACCTGAAATGTAATCTATATGAGTATATTATTTCAAAGTTAATGTTTTTATTTTTCAAAATCATATGAGTCATTTTCAAAAAAAATTTCATCACTTAATCTTTCGGTTTTAAAAATAATTCCATGATCAATTTTAACGTAAGAAACTCTGTCATTGATCCCGTGTATAACTTCAATACCGCTAGAAGGACCTGGTTCGTGAAGTATTTCTGAATAGTTTAAGCCAGTATCATTAATCTGTAAAATAATGTGAAATATTAGCAATAAAAATGGGCAAGAAAACCTTAGTTCATACAGTACACACAAATCCCAAATAGGATATCTTGAGTCTTCTTAATAATCATATTTCTATTGTATTATGAGATATACAAAAATGTACGATATTCAAGAGAAAAAATCTCTCAACATGACTTAACAAGCAGTAGCTAACTTTCAGTGATAAAAGTCATACGTGTGTCAGGTTTAATAGGTTCCTACATGAATTCAAAGTGAAGACTGGAAGCTCTTACAATTCACGTCTTTCCAGAGTGGAGCGCAGCACCATGTAGATAAATGAGCTGAAATTGGCGCAACACTCCAATAATCAACGAAACTATTACACGTTCCTCATTCAAACTAGTTAAATAAGAATTTTCTCAACCAACGTAATGATTCAAAAAGGCTAAATTCAATTTAGTTAATTTGCTTGATAAACCTAATTGACCTCAAGCCCTTTTGAATAACAGCTTTTTGAAAATGAACATTCTATACCTTATAGTGTAATATTAATAATAATTAAGAAAATTAAAAAAAAGAAATTTTGTAGCTGTGCATTATTGTATTAAAATCAAACAGCAATTAAAGTATTTGGTAAAACCAATACTAATATTTAATTGCTGATTTATAAAAAGAACACGTTTTTTTTAAATCTGGGTTTATATTCTTTGAACCGCCACGCGTATCTTGTTTTGTCTTGTATTAAATTAGTTTTCGTCATCAAATATATGTATCAGTGTATCAATGAACCATGTAATGGAAATTCTACTGGTTTACTGATAACGAATGTACAGCAGAAAATACTTCATTGAGGTCGTTACGAGATAAAAGAAACTCTTTCTAGGTGTGTTATTTCTAAACTAGTTTGTTTCAATATGTGATAGTATCATACTAGCCGCTCTTAAAAACTTTACGTTGAAAATGAGCACATTTTTTCCATGCTATCTCAAGTATTTACAGCCTCGCCAATTATCGCTTGTAGCTAGCGGTCAATTTTTTTCACATTAATACGGTAATACCGTAATGACTGTCATATACTGGAAGGTCAGGATAGAGGGAGAAGGGGTTAGATGTTGACATTCAAACAACCTTTTAAACCTGTGTTGGACTTTAAAGATGTGTGCTGAAATATTGTGTAATTGTTTTTGTCATCTTAAAGTATTAAAATGTATTTTACAGAATCATGTTGCCTCCTTTAACTTTGTATCATTACATAATATACATAATCCAGGTACAATTGATGAGTCGTAAATCGACGAAGTATATATAACTTTTGCATCGAAATTGTATTGTTACAGTGTATATTATACCTTTTGATTTAAATTACAACCGCAGTAAGGATGATCTTCAGAACTATTATCGTGTAATAGAGACTGGTATGGGTTTTCGTATCCACTAGTCTCTATTGAAAATGCCTCAATGTTCGAGCTACCATTACTATTCTCTTCATCATCCATTACATTTTCTAATCTTTCTCCTTGTTCTGTGTTTTCCTCCGACACTGGAATTGAATTCGATGTATTATGTTCTGTTTGGCGAAAGTCGCTATTATTTGGATTTATGCGGAGTTCGGAACTATTGTAGTTATATGTCCAACTTTCATCATACTGAGCTTCTCCAGTACTTTGATGAAAGTCTTGTATCATGCGTCGTTTTATATAATAGCAAAATAAAAAAAAATACACGAGGAGAAAAAATAGTCCACCGGTAAGCCCGCCAAATATAGGAAAAAATAACTGCTGATTGTCTGTGCTTGCAGAATGTGTGTCTGTATCTGGAAAAAGTATGATTAATGACCATGTTCAAAATTGCGGAATAATTACTTGATGCATTCGTATAGTCCTACAACATTATTGTCAACAACCAGTAAATGTTAGCAGCTTGACAGAATAAATAATCACAATTTGATCCTGCAATATAAATTATCCTTTCTCTCTTCATTATCCCCACAGTTTCGAAGAAAGTTTTATGAATTTGTTATCCCTTCCGTTTACCTTTCCGTTTGCCTCAAATTTTTGTGACATAAAGTTCTCTTTCATTTTTCACTCTATATTATTTTAATACAATATAGTCCCACACACGGTATATAGATGATTTTGTAAATTGTGCATTTAAGCTTGTGGACTGAACTGTTATTTCATTTCTATTTTGGCAAATTATTTCATACACTAACTGTATACGCAAACCAACAAAAACGAAAAAAAAATTATTAAAATAAAGGGGTAAAACTTCTCTAATATTCTGATGTATTCAATTCTTTGCACGCATTATGAACCAGTGCATCACTTATATTTGTGACCAGGAACATTTTAATTTGCAAAAAAAGGAATTCTTTAAAATCGTATTGTATATTTAAATTCAAAGATAATTATCGATGCCTGCTAACCACATCCGTGGTCTCGCGGTAGTGTGCTCACATCGACTGCGGAAGTAGCGGGTTATATCCCGCTACTTGGGGCAAAACAAAGACTTTAAAATTGATATTTGCTGCTTCTCCACCACGCATGCGGTATCTAGGTGTAAGCGGAAAGGACTTCGGCTTGGAATCAGTAATATATGTCAGCGGAATGTAACATGTATAAAACTACTATCAGACTACAACATTTATTAGAAAATCGTGTTGATTTTCAGCTGATCAGCAAAACTCCATAATATACAATTTTTTCATGAAAATCTTTCAGTTAAGTTCAGTAACAACTTGAAAAATAAGCCATAAACATCAAGTGTTTAGCTTGCACCATGATGATGGCTATAGCAATATTAATATTTTACTATGTTTAGTGGGATGTTGTCTCCAGTATACCGGCTTAGTTCACTTGTTTTTGAAAACAAAGAAACTTCTCTTTTAACAACAACTTGTCCTAGCTTTGTTGAAGGCCAGGTGACAACTCCTTGATTTGATTAATTTTTCCCTATTTTCTCCTGGATGTTGTATCATTTACACATACCTCGTATCCTTACCATTATGTAAATCGAGAAAAGAAAACGACGACGGCCACATAACCTTCGCAATTGTCTGTATAGTCAGGTTAGATTTAAGTATAATACCCTAGCCGGAATGTTTTGTTTGTCCGAAATTGGATTATTTGTAATATGTAATTTACTGACTTGAATCAATACAAAACTAATTTATCTAATTTTTATTTCTTATTTATCTATGTTTTCATGTAAAAACAAGCAATATATATATAAATACCTGTTGTTGGGGCAGCAGTTGTTTCAAGTTCAGGCTCGTCTACAGTAAACCAATAATTGTTAAAAATATTAAACTAAGTGCAAACATTTCATAGACTGTTCAACGTGTAGCTTAAAATGAACAAAGCAAATTAGTAACACAACAAATATATATGTTTCGCAGTCTTATGTTAAATTGACCGTTAAAGGCGAAAAAATGGAAAGAGAATAGTCTAATGCCTTTATGAGCAGACATTTTTAAAATAATGTTGAAATACATACTGAAAAATACAATTTAATAATAAAAAAAAATTGACTTATAGTTTCTATTCTAAATAAATAATTTTAATTAAGCCTTAGAATGAATAATAGGCACTATTTGCAGTTCTTTTTTGTCTGTTTTCATCCCGAGAGGATATAACTCATACTTTGCAGAAATTGATCCGGTAAAAATGATCCGATATTGATTTACAACTTTGACACTTTATATTCACTGTGGGATTGCCGTAACAAGGAACGACACAAATCGATGAAAAGTATTTTCAATTCGGACAGATCAGAAGCAAAATGTAGTCTTAAACAATAAAATAATGTATAGGACCAAATGGGAAATTTATTTAAATGTCTTCTTGTCTTAAACAACTTGGCCAATTGTAACCACACATGGCAGCAATGGTCCTTACATGCCTCTTTTTCAAAATTATGTCCGATGACCAGATTGTTAACAGAGATGGCCACCACAGCCGAACTTAATTGATCATAGAACCCTATGTGAAAATTTATTTAAAAATATTTTTGCCTGAAACCACTGAGCCAATTGCAACCAGACTTGGCAGAACTGGCCCTTAGCTGGTCTCCTTTCAGAATTGTGTCTGATGACCTGGAATGCAATTGGAACCAGACTCAGCAGCAATGAGTCTTAAATTGTCCCCTTCAAGATTTGCCTCAGATGACATGGACTGTCAACCAAGATGAATGCCACAGCCGAACTTAGTTTAACATAGAACCTTACGGTAAAACCAGCCAAATTGATGTTGCACTTAGATTTCATCATACTTAAGGTGGACAAGTTAAATCAAGGTGAGCGGTACAGGTTCATATGAGCCTCTAGTTTCTTTGTTCCAAGGCAGCAATTTTCATAATATCACTTCTTGCATCTCCAAATTTTAATTACTGTCTCAAATTAAATTGTTCTACTTATTTTGTTCCACTATGAACATTTGTTTAGCATACTAGTATAAATTGTTATCTTATAATCAAGTTGTGCAAGTCCAATGCACTTACATTTAATGTACTGCTTCTAGCACCTTCTTGAAGTCCACAGCAAGAGCCCGATATCTATATGTTTCCTATGATAATTGGGATGTTGTCTCACAGACGTTAAGCGAATCCTTAGTTCCAGATGCAATTAATAATTGCGTATGTTATTGTGGATGATGCAACAACACAACGCCAACAACAACAACATCAACAAATATTTATTTGTCAATGATGACGCCCCTATGGAGCAGAGGAATTAAGTTATAATAAAAGTTTACAGTGATTTGTGTTCATTTTATATTTATTGCAGACCATATTAAATTATTTGTAAATGTGAAAAGGGAGACAACAAACACAGAGCCTTATTCCCATTATATATTGGGTCAACACCACAGCCATAAAAATATACCATTATAACATTTTAAAACAAATGTATAAATTAACGTCCGAATGTAGAGCCATGGGTCACACATTGCCAGCCAATTTAGTTCTGCTAATTTGAATTAAAATATTTTTAACATATTTACCAGTGTTTTGCATGATCCGTGCGCATCCTGGTGTCCTTAAAATTTTATCGATCAGAATGGCAAAGGCCACATTCCTGCTATTATTTTCTGTATCGCTAGCGTTTAGATTTTTGAGTATGTTACTCCTAGTCGGAAGGTTTTTTTTTTTATTAAAAAAAAGGAATTATTTGATGTAAGTAATTGACTGAAGTTATGTTCAAAATAAAACTAATTATTTCTCAATTTTCATGCATTTATTTGTTTCGATGTTAATTTATAGATACCTGTTGTTGATACAGCAGTTGTTTCAAGGTCAGGCTCGTCTACAGCCAATCAATAATTGGTTAAAGTATTACACTATATGCAAAAGTTAAACACGACCAAATTGGTGGTGGTACAAATACAGTCCGATATTGATTTCGACTAAGACGCGTTCTATTCCCTGCAGCACTGCGGTAACAAGAACAACACAAATCAGTGAAAAATGTATTTACGAACAGATTAGATTCAAAATGTAGACTTAAACATACAAATGAATAAAAGAATGCATACCGATCTGAGAGAAACGCCCGAAGTGTGTCTTTTAGTGATGGGGAATACCCTTTGTAGTTATTAGTTTTAAATATTTGAGCTTTATATGTTGTAACTTGATCTTCAGATTTAAAAAAAAATGTTGGTTTATACTAACCAATGTTGTTGAACAAAACTTGATATCGTCTTACTACGAATTTCGTATCATCTGTTGAAGTTTGTGTTTGACATTGGTAAATACCCAAATTCTGAACAGTAATATTAGAAATGACCAAGTCATATTTTCTAGTTCTTGATTCAGTATCAACCCTAATGTTTGTCACATTAATATTAGGGCTTTTCTGATGTCCAACAAAGTACAATAGGTTACACAGTAAGTGGTCAGGTCCCTTCCATGTATCATCAGTAGACATTCCTGTACAATTTAAACGGATGGTAGCACCTCTTTGAGTAATCACTTTCTGTACATTCTCTAGTCCTTGGTAGTATACATGGAAAAGACATACATGTATGACAATCTTCACAGAATTATGTTTTTATTAGTTAACATTATTACATTTTCTTATTGTAACTTCTGCAGCTACATAATTATATAAAATCAATATTTATACTAAATAAGAAATAACGCTTTGATCTCGAGCACTGCTGATGAGTTGTCGGTCAACGACATGGCCATCGACAGTGCATAGATTTCTTTCGGTATGTTGTGATACCGTTGATTATTATAGTTGTTGTTGGGATAAAAATTGGTTTTTCTAAAAATATAATAATTAATGCTCCGTAATATTTCTATTTAAAATAATAGCAGTAATAATAGCAATACATATAATAATACAGAAGACATTTTTCGTACAAATTTTGGAAAAATTCTGTTCAATATAAAATGGTTTTATAAAAATTCAGCAAAATTCAATACAAAAGGTTTTATTTTCTTCTAACGAGTAGTTATTTCTAACGAGGCTGTTATAAACTGGATATGGACAATCCCCCCTTTTTGTGCCGTTCCATATACTTAAGTACAGCTCCACATTTTTTAGATTTGACAAATAGTGATGTTGGCATACAACTTGAAACTGTTACGCTGTCTGCAGGACACAAATGATGCCCCCGCCTGACAACAGGAAATTATATATGCAACCATGATCTCCTTATGCAGCTAGTACCAAAAAAGGACCAAGTCCAACTACCTGTCATTTTCAGAATATTTGAAAAAAAAATCAAAATCCTGTGGCCATGCACACCTTCATTATGTATATGAACATCCTACGAAATATTAAACTTGTATCTCCAAAACTTTGGGAGGAGATAGCCAGACAAACAATGTATCCTAATGAGGTCGGAGGGACATACGGACGGACAGAGGTTAATTAATATGCCCCCGATATTTTGTCGCGGGGTCATAAAAAACAGATTTTTTTGGCGCACGTGGAAAACGTCTCAGTTTGGCGACGCTATATGTTTTAAACAATAAGTTTGTCATGGTATATAAACATGATAAACATGTGTGACAATTTTCTAGTAAATATATAATTCAAAGATTCATTAGATGCGAAGGAAAAATTTGCCGTATCATTACTCCCTTTGTGTCCTTTGTCTTACAATTAAGGATATCATTAGAATATGTCATTTGTTTTGAAGTTACATGTATTTACCTGTGTTTCGTGTGATCAGTACGATTGCTGACATAAAAAATAACATCCTAAAGTAATAATATAAATATTTACATATATATTCAGTCTTCAGGCTAAAAGTGGACAATAAATTTGATATTTTAGAGATCAAGGAGTATTTATTTTGCTGCGCGCAGTTATCTTTTTATACAATTTTATTTCGCTTTATACATTTATCTATATCAATATCTAAGAAAAAAAATAAAAATAGCAAATTGAATGTGTATCTATAATGAACTAATATTTATGTGTTAAAAATCTTCAAAATTCATCTTATGTAAAACTCAAAGAACCTACATGAAAGGTGTGTTTCATCCATATACATCAAATGTTGATTTTTCAGAATTTTGACCGATCTTCTGCATTAATATCCGTTCATACTAATATAACTTTGAAACAATAATAGTTCGAACAATTCATTTCCGTTTCCTCAGTCGTTTAATATTTCCTTGTTTTTATTTACTTTTGCTTTATATACATAGATATACTATGCCAAACATTTAGATACGAGAATGTGTAAAGCGTAGAACATTAGATCATACCATAATGCAAAATTTAATGAAAGTCTCTCAACCATGATATCTATGCAACTTGGCTGCACTTATATTATAATAAAAAATCCTTTATTATTAAGAACTGTGACTCATAAAACTAAAATTTACATAATACTAAACTCTAGATTGAACTGTCAAAGCGGTCACTTTTGTATAAGGCTTGCAAATACAAACTATCCGAAAATCAAAGGATAAACTTAAATGAAAGGTTCAAATGTGGGAATATGGATGCCCATTTTTGTGAACAACAATCCTACATAACACCAAGACAAGCACTAAAATCAAAAAGCTAAATCTTTCTGTACCATGCCAATACGCTCTATTTCCATTAGTTATTTAGATACATTTACAATGAAGCCACATAGTACATTACGTAATATATCTGTGTAGATCCTTCTTGGTCAGAATTCGTTACAAGAGCCACCATACTGTAGTGAGTGTCTGTTGTTTTCGTATAATTTATTTTTGTTGTATTATATTATTAATGGGTAAATTGTATCGAACTTTTCTCAGTAATGTTTTCCGACTACAACACAGCCTAGGTATAACTATTACGATGTGTTATTTAGAGCTTTTGATACATAACTGACATCCATTCAATTTGCTATCTTCCCGTTAGTCTGCGTTTTATAAAAAAATGTTTATTTTTGATAACATATTACTCATTGTTTTGTTAAACGTTCATCTACAACAAAGTTATCTTTAAAATACTTCAGTGTAATTTAACATATCAAAGCTAGTATATACTCTAGGATTTCTCTTCTCATATGATTACAAGGTTCGTTTGAAGTCGCCCATTTTAGTGAAGAAAAGGAAAGAACAGATAACAATTGACATGAGTTGTATTGCTTGGAAATTCCCGTGCATTTGGATTGTACGACCCATTATTCTGTCATGGAAATACAATAACGAACCGGTCATTAGCATATTAGAATACGATTTCCAACGATCGACCTATATAGCATTGTAATTTGAGAAAAAACCTTTATCTGGTTTTTCTACTGATTTTAATAATAACTTTAACTTTACTGATTTTGATAATAACTTTAAACTTTATAAACAGGACCAGTGTTACTGTCATTAAACAAAAAACAAAAACAAACCCCCCAAAAAAAACAAAAAAAAAACTATTCTTCTTGCATAGTTTAGCATAAATGGTTGTGTCTTTTACTTTTTTCAATCAATCAAAGTCGCATGTCTCAACAATTCATCTCGCAACTTTTTTCTTGACATGAAAATTTGTTAATGGCCAGGCAAGCCAACTACAACTATTTACCTTGTTAAATTTCAAACTATATCAGACTGGGGAGGTTACGGATTTTGTAATTTATACACTGTTTCAGCAGGTAGTGTTATTTTGATTTATTGGCCTTCATAACATACAAATGTATACACGAGTCTTTAATTTTTTTCAACTATAATTAACAAAATTCGATCATGTTCTAAAATTATATGAAACTCAAAAATCTACATATATGACTAATTTTGGTTTTAAACTGCGATACGGTTTTGGAGAAGATATATTCTTGATGGGTTTTGAATATCATTTTTGTTTGTACACATATAATTTAACCTCCTTGACAATACTTGAAGTCTTATTTTATGTTCGGGGAGGGGGGGTGGCTATCAGGTTTTTATTTGTGCAAAATAGATCTGATTTTGAGAATCTAATGATATTGGCAAGTTTCACGTGATAAACCATCGAATATGCATCAAACACTGAATTTTTCCGAAAACATTAGTTTCAAAAACTGAACTAGAGTGTCCAAATGAACACAGTATTTCATACAATAAACATCCGATAATAGACAAGCTGCATCAATTTTAAATACAAGGTCAAGTATCATAATAATAAATTTTATGTTGATTTGCCAAAACCGTTACATCAATTCATTTTAACGGAACTTTAAAATAATAATGGTTCCGAAAATTTATTTCTGTTTTTCTTAATTTCCTTGATTTTTTAATACTTCCTAGTTTTTTATACATCTAGATATACATATAAGGTTATATCATTAGCTTAGTATATATCTGAAAAGAATATCCTGTAGGAAAATTTCAAAAGTCCAAAATCGAAGCACATTGCAAGCAAATACTACAAAGGCACAATCAAAGCAAACAGAATCAGATCGATACAGACATAAATGTAAATAGCTTAACACCTGAACTATCATAAAAAAAATCGAGAGTGATATCAGGTGATCCTGTTATTTAGTTCTGTTAAGAAGCTCAACATACACACTCAATGCATGAAATCAGGTGCGATAAGCCGGAGATATTACTATTAAGAAAAAGAAGGTTCACAATTGGAATTTTGTCATTTTTTTCAATTTCAATTGGAATGTTAGATCTTTATATGATAACAATATTTAATATTAGCCAGAATTTTTATTCTGGCTCGATTCATTGCTCAAATGCCGCTACATTTGACAAAAGTATCAGAAATTTCTAAGCCTCTTCCTGTTGATGCAGAGGTAACCCATAGCTTAATTTGGATTCCTGTTTGTTATAATTGTTTTGGATTTTAACGGTTGTACTTATTAATTCATCATTTTATCTTTAACCGGTTTTCCAACACTTTGATCGCGAGCACTGCTGATAAGTTTTCAGTCAACGAAATGGCCATACAGTGCATCAAATTTATTTCGGTATTTAGTGATACGTTTTATTAATGGAAGTCTCTGATGCAAGAAACTGACTTTTAGTATTTTCTTTTATAATGTGATTTATTAACCGGATTTTAGAGTGACACATGCTTTAGTATGACATCTTTGACCTTCCCTGTTATCCGTTGTGTAAAGTATTGAAAATCATGACTGTGAATTTATAATTTTAAAAATAACAAACATAAGAGGAAACAGATGTATGAATTGACCCTAATGATCACTATGTACAGATTTGGAAACAACAAAACATGAAAACTAAAATAATGGGAGAAATATTAACCATCCACAGAACTTAAACTTTGGAGAAGACGATATAAAGTTGCAAAACTTGTGTCTAATCCATTTGTTTTTTAGCAATAAAATATGTTTCACCTTAAACTAAAACTTTAAACTGGTATTAAATTAAAACAAAACAGATGAATTGAATATTCAGAGTATTATGTTTTCACTTTATTTAATAACTGACTTAAGTTAATAAATATTAAAAGATGAAATTCAAGTTCTTAAGAAAAGGAAATCATGATAAAAATGATCAAAAGAATCAAAACAGAAAACGTATAAAAAATTAACCAACAAAAAGAATAAATTGTTTAAATGTTAATTTTACATATTTGGTTTGTTTTTCAATGGGCTACATATACAATACAAAAAGGGAATTATATGAAGGATAAATCCTAGTTACAAAATTCTCACTGAAAAACAATCTATTAAAAGGACAGAGAGTTTGTTTAGTTTAAACTGATTTATTTATAGTGGAATGGGAAACAAGTTGTAATTAATGCTAGAGCTGCCTTTGTAGCGGTATTTTAGCCTGAGACTGAGCCTGATGTATCCTTGTTGCATTTGGTTGTTGTGTTCTTTCTCGAAACTTTGTCTTTTCCTTAGATTTCTAATTGATGACACTTTTTCCAATGTATTTTCGCTTCGGTATTCTATAACTATCTAATAAAATTTACATTTCCGAACAAAAGCAACTTTAAAACATTGTCATGCGCCAACGTAAGCTTTCGGTAGACATTTAGTCTATTCTTCTATAGTATCATTCCAATTTTGATAGCTTGACGATGGCCGCTTTCCGTTTTTGTGTTTCCTCTATTGTAAAACACCACTTGTTTTAAATGTAATAAGGTATATTAGATACATATAGAAATAAATATTGGTGAATTTGGTATATTCATTTTCTCTTGCCCTGTGTGCTCATAAGGCCTGTTAAAAGAACACACAAACAAGTATTATATTTATTTCTAAGATCATTGATTTTAACTCTTTGACATTAAATGTATGATTCGCGAACTATTGTTTCTTTGCTATAGAGTTCTCAACACTTATAAAAATACTCTTCATAACTAAAACTAGCATATATATGGACCTTCCTGGAGGCATACTTGTACACAATAACACTGTGTTTGGAATTGCTTGTTTACAACAGTAATATCATATTTTCTAACAACCCTTCTTATAGATCATAGCTGTTAATTTTATTCTTTTCGACGAAAAGTTTAAAGCATGCATTATTCAGATGGATCTTTGTCAAATTGAAACACACTACGTTGTTTTTTTTCCGGCTTCCGTGAAAATAAGTTAGGTACATGTAGATTGCGTTCCAGAATTATTTAGGTCATTGCCATTACGTTGCGTGAAACACCCGGGACATTTTCCAGCATCACGTTTTCATTACTATTCCTTTGACCAAAGTACTTGTCAAGAGCTGCAGTTACAATATGGTTGTCTAATCTTTAAATCTTGCCTTTTGCAATTTATTATATAGATTCTCTAAATGAGAAATGACAATCGCTATAGGCTGGGGAAACCTACTGTTCGTCAGGCGTTCTTTAGTATTCAGCAAAATATCAAGCTACAACAAATAATAAATGTTTCACTGCCAAAAATACTGGTGTCACAAATCATTAATTAGAATTTATTCTTTAATTACCTTTAATTTTAGCTTCCGCTACATAGATGGTGTTTTATCACTCAACAATTCACGTTTTGGGAATTTCTTACATCTCATCTATCCCAATGAGCTCGAAATTAAAGATACCACAGATACTGCCAAGTCTGCATCTTATCTTGACCTTCACCTCGAAATTGACACCAGAGGAAGGTTGAATACAAAACTTTACGACAAACGACTTTGACTTTCCAATCGTCAACTTTCCATTTTTGAGCGGAAATATTCCAGAAACGCCGGCGTATGGAGTATATATTTCACAACTCATACGTTATTCCAGAGCTTGTGAAATATACATTGACTTCCTGGACAGAGCCTGGCTCCTGACAGAAAAGTTGCTCAGACAGGGGTACGTTAAACCTAAGCTGAAGTCATCCTTATTAAAGTTTTATGGGCGTCATCATGACTTGGTTGACAGGTATGAAAAAACCGTTTCCCAAATGAAAATGGACCTGTTCCATTGATATTATCCCTTCCTCATACCGGATTTGACATGAGCAGCATGGCGGGTGTCCTGCAGGAAGCAGAGACTGCTTATTCTTCCGGAGCACCTGAGTCTACCCCCGGTTTTTTGGTGGGGTCCATGTTGATCATACGTTTTTAGTTTTTAATTGTATTGCATGTATTGTTTTGGTCTTGTCTTCGTTGTTCTCCGGAGTTTGTCAGTTGTAACGATTTTCTCTCCTTCGAATATCCCTTTGGTATTTCTTGACTTTACTTAGAAAAGTCTTAAAAAAGGAAGACCTCAAAAAATGTTCAACGAAAAATGTATGTTTCTGGTTTAGACAAACACCTGTAAAAAACTTTTTTGGTTTGTTTTATAGTCCAGATATTGATCTATTAGTAATATAAGTCTAAATAATTAGATAATACAAAATGCATCTTCTGAACTGTCGCGTGTAATTTTTTTTAATATAAAATTTTATTTCTGGATTTATGGAATTTTACCGTTTAATGCTTGATACCAGAAATGGGTAACACTGTGATGGCTATTTTATGAGTGTCGGACATGGAACTAACCAGCGAACGAGATTAGTTCAAACCCACAACCATGGGTCAACAGGATGTGCAAGCAATATTATAAATGACTATCAATATAGGAAGTATTGTAAAATGAATAATTTCCGCGTGTATATTTGGTTGAATCATGAAATTAATAGGCCGGTTCCGGTTAGATGACAACAAATAGGAGAAATTAAATACGAATGATCTGTAATGACCTAATTGCTATATTTAAACACACTTCTGTGATACAACCTGAAGCGGACTTTCACACATGAGAACAAATTAATGTAGCCATAATAAGCAATCCATATCTGGGCAAAATATCAATTTCATAATTGTAATGTTTGTGAAAATAAGTCCCAACCGCCTCGTTGGTTTGGTGGTAGCGTGCTTGCATCGAGTGTGGAAAGTCGCGGGATTGTTCCGTGTCAGAGTCGAACCGAAGTCATTAAAATTGGTACTTGCTGCATCTCCACCAAGAACTTGACATATACATATAGGAGTAATGGTTACCACTGGAAGTAAAACAATAATTCATACATCCATCCATCCAAAATCCATCCCAAGCTTCAAGTAAAATGTCAGGATGATTAATCATAGATTTGTCTTTTATTTTTTATCGGGTTTAGTAAAGTATTTATCATATACTTCTGTTGTAACCAACTCTTTGTACCAGTGAACAATAAATCTTACTACTTTTCTGTCCAAAATAATTAGTATTCGGTCATGAAGCATATAAACTCTCAGGGGAGAGAAGCACTTCGTCAGTTGATTAAACCTGATTGAAAACCTAAACATTTTTGTTGCGTGTTTGTAATCATTGAATGTTATAGCTAAAAGTGCATATTATTCAAAAACGTTATAAATTCGAGTAAAGTGTACCCATATCATTTGTCGGCTAGTTAATAATTTTGCATAAATGGTATATTCCTGTCGTCTTATTTATTTTGGCTTGAAAAATCGCATATTGACAAAAATATTTTTGGATGTTATTCTACAAAGGGCACCGTTAAGGTTTTTCTTTATGAAAGATTCTTTTAAATTCGTAAAAACATTGTCAAGTATTGTTGACAGTATCGTCAAGTTTTATAAATGATCCTGTCGATAATGCAGAAAGTCGTTTGACGCTAGTGAAATCGCAGGTTTATTAAGTGAGTTAGTTTACTTTTACGTGGATGGGAGTTCGTTAAGGAAAAATTGTGTTTAATTTAATTCAAACCACAAGTAAATGCCCAATAGTGTATGTTTGCCATGTCTATCATGTATTCTTTAAATTATTGACTGTAAAAAAAGAAATTTATAATCATATTGAAACATAGATGTGTGTACTGGTCTGTTATCTTCTCTCTGTTACTTTTCAATTCAGTGTGAAATAAATGTAATATATGAATTTGCAAATGTCTTACAAACATTGATAGACACTTGCCCTGATGACATAAGACTTGTCTGACATGATTATTCATTGATTTGTAACAGACATTACCAGTATTTAGCAAAATTCAAAAATTATAGAAATACTAAGGGTTCATTCCTTGTATTGCACATGGTAGATCTCCTCAGCTGAAATTTGGCTTCCTATTTAGGTATTTTTGGTTATGAGTAGTTCATGTTTAAAATAAGGTTGGTTTTTGGCCTCCAAATGTTTCGGTTTTAATGCTGCTGAGGAGAGGTAACTCCTTGAAATGTGTCGTATACAGCATAGTATAAATTTACTATATCTAATATTAGTATCTTTGGATTGTTATTTTATCTCTGAATTGGATCTTATGCAAAATGTTTTCATGCGTCCAAATGTTATCTACATAATTATATCATTTCAAATTCAATATAATTTCTAATTCTCAAAATCAGTAGAGTCATTTTCATAAATCTCTTCATCTCTTATTTTGTCTGTCTTAGAAATAATTTTTGCATGATCCATTTTAACGTAACTGTCATCGATCCCATGAATAACTCCAATACCGCTAGAAGAGACTGGTTCGTGAAGTACTTCGGAATAATTTAAGCCAGTATCATTAATCTGTAAAATAATGTGATATGCTATCAATAAAAAAGGGCGGGAAATCCTTAGTTCATATATTACAAACAAATCCAACTTAAGATAACTCGAGTTTTCTTAATAATCATCTTTCTTTGTATTATAACATGTTGAAAAGTGTACAATATTCAAGAAAAGTATCCTTCTACATTCTTTAACAAGCAGTAGCTAACTGTCAGTGATAAAATACAGATGCGTGTCAAGTTTAATAGGTTCATACACGAGTTCAGAGTGAAGACTTGAACATTTTTAAATTAGTTTTCAAAATTCACGTCTATCTGGAGTGAAGTTCAGCACCATGTAGATAAATGAGCTGAAATTGGCGTAAGACCCCAATAATCAACGAAACTATTACAAGTTCCTTATTCCAACTTGCGAATTGTTGTTCAGTTTTTATATTACACATTTTCACAAACATCGGTTTCGACCGGTTTGAAAAGTAAAGTATGTTCTTATAAAGTATAAGTTAAATAAGACTTTTCTCTTCCGAACGTAATGTTTCAAAAAAGCAAAATTCAATTAAGCTTATATGCTTGCTGTACCTAATTGACATCAAGCATTTTAAAATAAAAGGTTCCTGAAAATACACATTTTGTACCATATAGTGTAATAATGATAATAATAATAATAAAATTATTACTATTATTAAAAATAACAGTAAATTAAAAACGAAAATAGTTTTGATTTATCTGGGTTTATATTCTTAGATCCTGCACGGGTATCTTGGTTTGTCTTGTAATAAATTAGTTTTAAATCATCAAATATACGTATTAGTTTCATTGCCATGAAACGTAGTGAAAAATTCCAAGTGGTTTCCTGATCACGATTTACAGCAGGAAATGCTTCATTGGAGGTCATTATGAGATAATGATAAACTCTTTATAGGAGTGTACTTTCTAACTAGTTTTTTTTCAGTTGTATCATACGAGCCACTTTTTCCCTATCTATATTTTAATATTGTCATATACTGGAAGGTCAGGATAGAAGAGGAAGGGGGTTAGGAGTTGGCATTCAAACAACCTTTTAAACTAGTGTTGGACTTTAACGATGCGTGCTGAAATATTGTATAGTGGTTTTTGTCATCTTAAAGTATTAAAATGTATTACACTTTCTAAACTTTCTTCGTGTTCTGTATTTTCTTCTGACAGTTGAATTGAATTGAATGTATTTTGTTCTGATTGGCGAAATTCGTTATTATATGGACTTGTGTGGAGTTCAGAACTATTGTAATTAATTGTCCAACTTTCATCATACTGAGCTTCTCTTGTACTTGACTGAAAGTCTTGTATCATGCGTCGTTTTGTATAATACCAAAATAAAACAAGATACACCAGGAGAAAAAATATTCCACCGGAAAGCCCACCAAATATTGGAGGAAATAGCTGCTGATAAGTCTGGCTTTCCGAATGTGTGTCTGTATCTGGAAAAAAGTATGATTAATGACCATGTGCAAAGTTGCAGAATAATTACTTAATGCATGGAGACGTGTTCGTATAGCCCTACAATATTTTTGTTATCAGCCAGTAGTTGTTAGCCGGTTGACAGAATTAATAATCACAATTTGTTCCTGCAATATAAATTATCTCTTCATTATCCCCATAGTTTCGAAGAAAGATATACTTAGGTAAATAGGTTATTTTTTTTAAATCGTGCATTTTAGCTTGTGATCTGAACTGTTCTGACATTTCTAAATTTATGCAATTTATTTCATACACTGAATGCAGAAGTGCACCAGAAATGAAAAAAATAATGTTACAAAATGGGATTAAACCGGTAGCACATTAACAAATCCGCCTCAGCGTGTAGGTTTAGCACAAAACAGGATTCATATTCGTATTATAACCAACTGTCCTAGTCCTGCTATGCCATTACTGGTTGCCACTGGACGTTAAACAATAACAATAATTCGACCCATCAATACCTCAAATGGCGTCCTCATTCTAGGGATAGGATTTGGGAAATCAACCACGAAGGGGTTCCTGTTCCTCTCAAAATAGCCATTTAAGAACAATCTTATCTATTTACCTGTTTTAACAACCCAACGGTATAGCCAATGTAGATGTATGTTGTGTGTCACACAACTCAAGATTGTACACACAATCCCTTTAATTTTCATAAAATTCATACTTAACCAGAATACAAGATATAATTCAATTTTTTAGACTTTGTATTGCGAGTAAACCAGATTTAGTGTTGCGTTGTTAATTGATGACTGATTTACCAATGTATACATTTATTTCAGTTGTAGATGTAGTTCATAGTGAATTTAGAAACTCTGAAAGAAATGAAATTTTTATAGATTTACCCACAGTTTTATTCTGATATTTTCCTCACATTTTATGAACATTATGTTATGTCATGATGTTAACATATAAATCTATTGCATCATTATAATAGGGGCCTCGGTGGCCGAGTGGTCTAGGTAGTTCGTCATGACTACTAATGATCACTAGCCTGTCAACGCTGAGGTTGCGAGTTCAAATCTCACCTGTGGCGGGGTGTGTTCGACTACGATCTTAATTGACAAGGATTGCCAATTTTCCTACCGTAGGTCGGTGGTTCTCTCCGGGTACTCCGGCTGCCTCCACCAATAAAAACTTGCCGCCGCGAAATGGCCAAAATGTGCTGAAAACGGCGTTAAACCCCAACTAAACAAACAAACAAACATCATTATAATAAGTTCACTGATGGGTTTCAAATTTCAGTGGTTCAAATATGTGAAATCAATTTTGGGCACATTTTTAACATGAAACACAAGTGGATCAATTATAGACTGTAAGTAAAATTGAATCAGATTTTTAAAGACTTTTTATGGAACAGAAATTTGATTTTAGCGTAGCAACAACCTATAAAAAGGATCCAAAATTTGATAAAAAAGTAAGCAAAGAAACATGATTTAAAAAGGACATTACGATGTTATTTTTCAAAGACCTATGTTTCTTTAGGTTGATTTCCCTTCTTCTATATTTTTATTAGCTAAACAGTTTTTCGATTTCGATACTTGTACTGACGAGTCGTACATCGACGACATGTAAACAAAATTGGAATCAAAGTCTTTATTAGACTCTCAAAAAGCAGCATACAGGCATGAATTCGGCATATTTTACTCCACTATAAAACTAATTTCATAATATAATATTTTTTCGAAAAAGTATTAATTTTAAATTGGTCAGCAACTATCCATAATATAACAAGCATTTGTGCATTTACATTTTTCAGGTTAATTTAGTATAAGGTAACTACCCGTACAAGTACGGGTATCATAAAAGGTGGAATAGCTTTTCCTACCCCCTTGGACAGAGTATATTTGTTTCTTGTAAAGCAATGGGTGAAAACATTATATTGCATCTCCAAGCAGATTCGCCCTACTTTGTTGTTACTATTATTTGTCTTTTCCTTATGACCATGATAATTTATTGGTATACCAATTTATTATAATAAATTGAAACAATATTCAAAAGTAAACCGAAATTCTTTCTTTGATTCCCTTCAACGAAAAAAAAAAAAGAAAAAAGTCTTCTTGTTATTTGTTTGTCGTATCTATAGTAAGTGTGTTCGTTTTAAAAGCTCACTAAGACTTATGTTGTATCCAAGTGTGCAATAAACTTTTCTGAATTAATTGTTCTATTATTAGTTCATGTTGTGTAAAAATATTTAGCTCATAATCTCTACGCCATTGTCTAACCTTCTCATTACTTATGTTATATTTCTTATTTTGGAAATGTAAAATTTCAAAATAACTGAGATGTTATAGAGTTATTTTGAAATTTTACATTTCCAAAATAAGAAATATAACACTTATATAAAACATTATATACAACATCAAAACCACCCACTCCTTCACGGTAGTGGAGACGAATGACGAAACACGGAAACATGTCGGATTGATTCGGATCGTGTCAACTTATCGATAATTCCAGCATTTCAAGAAACGTATCGATCTAAACATGTGACATTGTCAGACAACACATTCATCCTCAATCTGTAAAATTCTGATTTTGCCCTTAATTTTAGTATTATAAATTTTTTTTTGTTCAAGCAGATTTTATATAGATACCTGCTGTTGAACCAGCTGTTGAACCAGACGTTATTTCAAGGTCATGATCTTCTTCTGTCAGAGTACGATGCATTAATTGGTGAAAGTGTAAAATGATATGCATAAATTATTGATAAAAATTAAGCAAAACTTACTGTTAGTTGTACAAATTGTAGTCTCCAAAGACTGTTCTTGATATAGCTTTTAAATTAATAAAAACTATTTAATCTATTATAACTACCTTTCTCTAATTTTTGACGTGTTTAATCGGTGGGATAAAAACACATATTTTAACCACTTAACGGTGATTAAATTTCTGCATGGGAATTCCCGCCGTTTCTTTTTATACAGTTACTGGAACGATAAACTAGAGAAGTATATAAACAAACTACTAAGCAATGACATTTTCTTGAGATTTTTGTCGAAAATCATAGGAGACACAGATTCTCCTTCATTTTACTCGTGTGTTATGGAATTTCTCCACCCTCGATAGTTAAATTTTAGTTTTAACACGCTTGCAAAAGCACGCGTGTTGAAAATTGATAATTTAACTATCTCGGGTGGAGAAATTCCATAACTCACCCGTATTTGAAGGAGAATCTATATATACACATTTCACAGTCTTAATGTTCATCAGTATTGGTGACGGTTGAAAGCCGGAATAATAATGCACATTGTTTTAAGACAAAGGCCCTTGTTACTAAAGCTGTCTTATGACTTAGATATGTGTGGAGACTATTCTAGGATAAATCTTAGCCAAAAGATGTGATATAGAACCTATCACAATTTCTAGGACATCTTTAAGTTAGGATCAATTTTATGACATATAATCTAATGTCCTAATATACTCTCAAGTGTCTTTGTCTTAGAAGAGTCTTCAGTTTTTTCCTAAGTCATGACTTATAATATATCTTAAGACATATCGTACAATACTTTAATTAATCAGACCTCATATTTATAATGATAAACTTGGCTTTTAAATAATGAAATAGACACTTAAATATATATACGTATATCGTTCTCTCTATCAGATGTTTTGTGATGCCTTACTAAATTGCTGAATGGGGTAATCTTATAAATTTTGGAAAGAGGCTTACGCAGTCTAGAAATTTTGTATTCATTTTTTTTCAATTCAACCGTTGTAGGTATTTATCATATACTTAGAACTTGATATGATGGTTTTTGCATATGTATAACGACCGGAAATGAACAACCAATATTTGCAAACCCCATGCTTATCAGTACATATTACAGATTAATACATGACCTAATCCGCATCGGACCGGGTGTTATTCCTCGACCCATATCGGACCTCGGTCAAGCCCGATATGGGAGTCTTTTGATGATACCAGGTCCGATATGGATTAGTTCATGTGTTAATCTATTAATAATATGCCCTCGTTTATAATTTCGTGTTTTCTATCGGTAAATGTAATGCACAGAGGCGAAAAATCGCAAACCAACCGTTTTGTTGCCACATGAAAAGTATATATACTTAACGACTTATTGTCAACAAATTTCGGGGCATCGGTGGACGAGTGGTCTAGGTAGTTCTAATGATTGCTATCGTTTCTCACATGTGACGCAGTGTGTTCGAATCCGATCTAAATTGACAAGGATTGCCAATTTTCCTACCAAAGGTCGGTGGTTCTCTCTTGGTGCTGCGATTTCCCCACCAATAAAAACTGGCCACCGCGAAATAGCAAAATGTGCTGAAACGGCATAAAATCCCAACTAAACAAACAAAACAAATCAACAAATTTCAAGAGAATATATACCAGACTGAGTTCTGAGAGATTTTGTAAGACATAAGACAATCTGTGGAAAATATCCCATAGAATGTTGATTGATTGATTGTTGCTTAACGTCCAGTGGCAAATATATCATGCTTCTTCAGGACGAGAACCAGTTCAATTTATCACAGAATTCAAATAGGGGTGGGACAGAACACAAAGGGGAACCAATTTTTACTGCCACTAAAACGAGGATGGTTGGGTAAGGTCGGATAATTTAGCCTTCTTTAGCGGCAATAGCCTACTCTTTTTCGAAAATTACAGAACGGGACTTTAGCGTGCAGGGAGTGTGGCATTCTCAAAACACGTTACCCACTATGGTCCGCAGTCAGGCTTTCCGTATTATAACCTGACAACCCCCCTCACAGGCGCCTAGCCCATAGAATGTAAAATGAAATAAGATGAAAAATCCTTTGTTTCAATGTGTAAAATTAGATAATGTTGGAATTTTTCTATTTCATATTCATATTATACTCATTGGTTTTTCATATTTGAAATTTACATTTTGCAACGTAATCGTTAAATAATTTCTACAAATATTAATGCCTACTTACCTGTTCCTTTGAACAAAACTTCGTATCTTCTTACACGGAATTGTTTTGTTGAATCAGATATTTGACATTGGTAAATACCCAAATTCTGAACACAAATATTGGAAATGATTATGTCATATTTTCTTGTTTTATTGTCAATGACAAGCTCAATATTTGCCACTTTAACTTTTGGGTTTTTACGTTGTCCAATAAAGTAAAGTGGGTTGCACGATAAATTACCGTGTTCCAATTTTTTTCCCTGATCAGGACCTCGCCATGAACCTTGAGAAGACATTACTGTACAATTCAAACGGACGGTAGCGCCTGTGTTTGTTATCACTTTCTGTACATCCATCATTCCTTCGAAATACAAAACGACGTGTTGAGTAAAATATTTGGAATGCATTTTATACAAATTTGTACAATAATAAGTATCAGTAGGAAAATAATGAAGTTAAAAAACAGTAGGAAAGTTCGTCCATTCGAAATCCAAGGAAAAATCCGGTTTACCAGTTTTATTAATTCATTCTGACATTTGGTACAGTGTTACAAGAGGCAAATTAAAAAAAAATGTTTACAAAAGCGGACATAACATACATATATAAAATAACATTCATATTCAAATTAACAATATTAAAACAGAAATAGAGACATACCATCAGAATATAAATACAGATTGATTGATCATAGATATAAATCGAGTGCGACTAATTTTAATCGTATTTGAATTTAGATAGCACTTGACTTACATATATTATGGATTATACATGTATCTATATACTGGTGCATATTCAAATATGATTCAGTTAAGGATATAATGCACGGTAATAAGGAAGGTTAACACATTTTTATTAGTTTACGTACAGTTCGATAACATAACATGCATTATAATAGAAATTTATCTATTAACAAAGTAGGCCGAAGTCTACTTGTCCCTAAGTTGCACAGGTTTTTCAATCTTACAAAGGTAACCCTTAGCTGAGTTTGGATTCCTGTTTGTTTTGGATTTTAATGGTTGTGCTTATTAATTCATCTTCTATCTTTAACTGGTTTTCCAACACTTTCATCTCCAGCCATGCAGATAAGTTTTCAGTCAACGAAATTGCCATACAGTGCATCAAATTTATTTCGGTATCTTGTGATACGTTTTATTACAGGTAAATAGAAAATGGTATTCATCGCCTATAGCAGTATCGCTGCATAAATAGCAGTATCTCTTCTCACCAACCGGCCTGTCTCAAGTGGAAACTTTACCTTTGAACACCTTTATTTACAGACCTATAGTACTTAGGTAATCTAAGTAGATATGGTTCCAGAGCTCGTTGTCAAATGCACATAAAGCTGTCCTCTAGAAGAATTATTCATTTCACTGAACGATTTTTGACAAAATGTATCTATCATTCATTGTTTGATAACAGTTTCAATATCAACTGAACGTATCCCAAATAAATTATCTAGTATGGTTTTTATAGATGAAAGCCACCTTTTTTACCCAAATTGTATGCTTAATTGTAAATTATATAAGAAAGTTTATCTTGATAAAGCAGTTTTGACTAAAAGCTTAAACTCATGAGAATGAAAAACAACAAACAATGCCACAATGATACATGCATTACAAAAAAAAAACATGTAAATATAGCACAAAGTGCTCATGTCCAGCACTGGTGCTATTTCTCTGAGAAACGTGGAAACACAAGTCCATTCCGAACTTGTTTCGGATTTCTTTTTGCAAATAAACTTTGTTCCATATAGGAAAAAATCAATAAGAATTATTTAAAAATCTTTTTTATTCCAACCATTTGAATAAGATGGATGGTTAAAAAGACGAAATAAACACCCGATAAGGAATGAAAGTAATACACCTGCTGAAAATGTTAAAATTTACCTACGGTCACCAGCTGATAACAATGTTTGTAACTTTGACAATTTTTTTCCAAGTGTTGAAAAATAAGGAATATCGATTAATTCAATTTTCCTTGAGTTTAGAAAAAGATCCAAAACATAACAGTATTTACGGTAGCTGATTACAGACACTCTTGTTTAAGGTAGGAGATAACTTATTGGGCTATATTTCAGATTTTTAAGAAAATTTATCTTGCAACTAGAGTACTTTGAACTGCATCTGAATAAAAAAAATGTGTGACTCTTTAATATTTCCCCTAAATACAGTGTTTCAAGTTTTCGCAAACAGATGTGTAAATACATAGAATGCACGTAGATATTGCTGCAAAAATCAAATATTAGACTTTAAATTGTGATTTCTAAAAATTTCGTCCCTCGAATTTAAAAGAAAAATAATATAGCATTTCCATTGAAATTTTCTTTTTATTTATATAAAATGTATTAGGGGTCACCAGATTCGTTTGTTTAGTATATTAGATTTATTACTATATGAAGAGTGAAAATATGCGCCAAAAAGCAAAAATAAACGTAACGTCGTCACGACGTCGCGATAGAAATGTAGATATTTAGTGTTTTTACAGACGGACGTATAGTTAATTGATTTCCACAACGAAAACGACGCTGGTGACCCTAAGTTTATTTAGTATCATTTAAAAAAAAATGTTCACATCAATAACACATAAAAGACCTTTATTTTAAGGATTTTAAAACAACCTTATTGAAGAAATATAAAAGCTAAATATAGAATTATTTCGATATTTAAATGCAGTTTCGAATATTCCAGCTGCACGTAAAATTTCAAGAAAATCCATAATTTAGCGGCCTCAGCAGGTCGATATAGGCATGGGGAAATACGATAAATTGACTTACTGTTCAGCCCGGCTCCTGTCGGAAAAGTTGCTCAGAAAGGGGTACGTTGCTCCTAAGCTGAAGTCATCCTTATTAAAGTTTTATGGGCGTCATCATGACTTGGTTGACAGGTATAAAAAAATCGTTTCCCAAATGAAAATGGACCTGTTCCATTGATATTATCCCTTCCTCATACTGGATTTGACATGGACAGCATGGCGGGTGTCCTGCAGGAAGCAGAGACTGCTTACTCTTATGGAGCACCTGAGTATACCCCGGTTTTTTGGTGGGGTCCATATATTTTTTGTTTTTAATAGTAGTGCATGTATTGTTTTGGTCTTGTCTTCGTTGTTCTCCAGAGTTTGTCAGTTGTTACGATTTTTCTCTCGTTCGAATATCCCTTTGGTATTTCTTGACTTTTTTTATTAAGTTCATAAAACTATGTGAAATTTGGGAGTTCTTTGCCTGATTCAAACCGTCATGACGACAATAGTCCGGTAAGTGGCAGAGAAGATTTTTAAGATACCTTATCAAATGTATGAACTAAATACATGTGAAAAAATCCCCAAAATATAAAATAAGTACATGTCATGTTTGAAACTTGTGTTTTAACTTTAAAAAACACGTCTGTTAAAACAAAAATCACTTTAATTTGTCTTTTATAGCACACTCTGATAGGGCTTAATTTTACTAAGTATGAACCTAATATTGTTTGAAAAGCAAACATTTTTTTTCCACTGTGAAATTTAATTTTTTTCATCAAAAATATATTACGGTAAATCAGAGAGAAGTTTGATGAAATACCGTAACACGTGTATAAATTAAACTCATGTCAGAACTTTATAAAACTGTAGAATACGCCTATGTCAGGTTTGAAAATTATATGAAAAATCACATTAATCTTATACACACAATCTGATAGGGACAATATAGATTGAACCTAGTAGTCTCAATAAAATAAAAAGAAACAAAAAAAAAAAAAAAAAAAAAAAGATAATAGGAAAAAATAATAAATACATTCATCTATTTTTCTAAATCCAAATTGGTATTCTGTAATTGGGATATAAGGTATGATAAATAAAAACAATGAAAAAATAAAGATAAAGATTACAGATAAAAAAAAACAACAACTTAAAAATTATATAATACGAATAATTTTGTGAAATATATGGTAATATTCTGCGTACTTTATTTCACATTTAACATTTTAACAAAATCAACTGAACGTCTTGGGAGCAAATTGTTTGATTTAAAGAATTTGAACTACACATGCACCGTCATGATCAACATTTCAAGAATGCATGTACATTTGATATACTAAGAGACTTATTTGGTCATACGGACGAAAGGGATCGCCAAATTAAACTTAGTGCGCATGCTCCGTCCTAAGGCGAAACCAGACGCGGTCCTAGTCGTGGTGCTAAGAACAATATTTCGGACCATATTTGTTCTCAAGTTAACTTTATGCAGATATTATGACCAAACAGACAAGTCATAATCTCTGGTCTAAGTTAACTTTGAACGTTCATAATCTTTGTTCCAAATGTATGCTTGAGGGTGATGTTTTAAATGGTCCCAACTGTAGTTTAATGCTTAATAGTTAAAATGGTTTAATTACATTAAATGTGAGCTAGACCCAGTACCGAACATATTATATTTTTTATTACTACAGAAAACTAACAACACAAATGATTTCAGATATTGTGATAAGTATTTGTATATATAATAAATAGTTTGAGCAATATATTTTGGGGAGGGGGATCAGCATCGTAATCATGTGTATATCAAGGGTTATCATATTTTAAAAATAAATTACCTGTAGTCCCTGAAATCAGTACAAGTGCTGAAATTACACGTAGCATCCTAAAGTATACAATATAAAACTTTATCGTTCAGATGATTTAATTAATTAATTCATATTATCTTTTTATTTCTTTTTCTTTATTAATTTATAACGTCTCCTACCGATTAGATCGATTATAACATCGGACATCCAATGACAGCATTTTTTTTCTAAATTGAACAACATGACTATCTCCATGTCTGAGTTGGTAAAGACAGAAAATAATGAATTGAATATATTTAATATTGTTAACTTCTGTAACAAAATTTGCAAGCATTCTCGTCATTGATATAGTCCATATGTACTGTTCAAATAAATAAACTTAAAGGGGATGATACTTTTGGTATTCTAGAAACCAAAGCGGTACATATTCGGTGCATTTATTTAATTCACACAGAAACTTCTCTTGTATTTAGCATTATTTATGTACCAAGTGTACGCCTTTGTCATTATCTTAATATAAAAATGAAAACAGAAAATTTAATTTATATTTATAAAGAACCTACGTGAAGTGTGTTTTGTCCATGAATATATGTCGTCAAAACTACAAATTAACTTTCTGATTGTTAATATCCTTGTATATTAACAGAAATTTAAACAAAAATTGGTCCAACAATTTATTTCCTTTTTTTTTCTCTGATTCCTCAATCGTGTAATATTTCCTCGGTTTGATTTATATATCCTAAAAATTTACCAACGTACCACACATACACACACACAGACACACACACAGAGAGAGAGAGAGAGAGAGAGAGAGAGAGAGAGGGGGAGAGAGAGATGAGAGAATACCTTGCTTGTATTTAAGGACCTTTGTTGCGTTTATACTGTTGTGGATCTTTATACTTCAAAATAAATCAGTGAAAATAAAAGTTTGCAAGGGAAATTGTAAATTCAAACAAAGAAAATTTATATAGATCGTGCAAATGCAAGGATAAAAGCCACCGAAACAATAATTTATGTTGACAGGTAATATCGTTAGATAGTCATTTCCAGAATTATCTCCTTTAAAATTTTGAATCATATAAAAATTGGAGGTTTTCTATTTGAGGTGTAGACAATCTTTATATCCTCTTTTTATTTTATTGTTTTGCGATTTAAGCTCTTCAACGTCCTATTAACTTTGACTTTTTCTTACATTTGTATTTTGGGTTGGAGCGTCACTGATGAGAGTTAATTACTCGAAACGCGCATTTGGTGCATTAAAATTTTTTAACGGAAGCTTAAGGTAGCCAAATATGTACCTTGCTGGTGTCGTCCTTGTAAACAAAAACACTGGGTGCGGACATTCTTGTTTACAACTATACCGTCATATTTTCTAACAATGTTTCTAAAAGATCATAGCTGTTATTTTTTTTTCTTTTTAACCAAAAAGGTTTAAAGAAAGGATGATGCAGAGGTAACCTTTAGCTAAGTTTTGATACCTGTTTGTTTTAATTGTTTTTATTTTTGGTGGTTGTGCTTATTAATTCATCATTATATCTTTAACTGGGTTTCCAATATTTTGACCTCGAGCACTGTTGATGAGTTGTGGGTCAACGAAACGGCCATACAGTGCATCAAATATATTTCGGTATTTTGTGATACGTTTCATTAGACATATCTTTGTGAAATTGAAACACATAACGTTGTTTTTACTCGGCTTCAATGAAAATAAGTTAGGTACATGTAGACTGCGTTCCGATAATTATCGAGGTCTTTGCAACTACATTGCGTGGAACATCCGGGACATTTGCCAGCATCACGTTTTCATTCTATATCCTGTGACTAAAGTACTTAAAAAGAGCTGCAGTTACAATATGGTTGTCTAATCTTTAAATCTTGATTTTTGTAATTAATCATAAATAGATTCCTTGGATGAAAAAAGGCAATTGCTATGGGCTGACGAAATGTACGGTTTGACAGGCGGCATTTAGTGATTAGAAAAATAAATAATTAATGTTTCCCTCCCAAAAATACTGGTTTCACAGATAATTAATCAGAAATGTCTTAAAAACAAGAAGACGAAAAAAAGGTCCAATGAAAAATATATGTTTCTGGTTTAGACACACACCTGTAAAATATTGTTTTTTTTAGTTTTATAGTCCTGATATTGAAATATTAGTAATATAAATAATTAGAAGATAATGCAAAACGCATCTTGTGAACCACAACTGTTGCGGTTAAATGTTTTTTTTATTATTAAATTTCATTTCTGGTTTTATTGATTTTTTCCATTTAGTGCTTCATTTATTGATTAATTAACTAATTTGTCCGCTTTCGCATTAAACATAAAAGAAATTGGTCAACCGTGATGGCCATTTTTTTGTGCGGGACAAACCGGAGTACATGGAAATAACCAGCGAACGAGTTTAGTTCAAACTCACAATTCAAAGGTCAACAGGATATACAAGCATTCATACACATTTACTTGATTCAATATAAAGAAAGCCTCGAAAGACGTTTTATACTATAAGACAATAACTCATTATTGTGTAATATAATTTAATGCTTGAACTACGAACAGTGCATCATAAGCCTTTGAAGGCTGGCTGATTATTATGTTTGTAAAATAATGTAGTAATGTTTATCAGGTTGCACTTTAAAATAAATATATATATATACATTAGTATAAATGAATATCATTATAGGAAGTGTTGTAAAATGAAAAATTTCCGCGTGTATATTTGGTTGAATTATGAAATTGATAGGGAAATTCCCGTTCAAACAAGTGGAAATGAATATGAACGATATATAATGACCAGATTGCTATATTTAAACACATTAAAGCGAACTTCATCACACTTTAGTGATACAAACTGAAGTAACCTTAAATGGTGCAAAAAATCAATCTATCCAGAACAATCCATGTATGGGCAAAACATCCATCCATGTCATTATTGTTAGGTGTCTCAAAATCCACCCAAAGCTTCGTGTAAAATTTCAGGATCAGATTCATCGTTTTGTCTGTTATTCTTTATCGGGTGTACTATTTATCATATATTTGTGTTGTGACCAAAGTTTTTCACCAGTGAACAATAAATCACTACGTTTCTGTCCAAAATAATTAATAATCTGTCATGAAGCATCGGAACTCTCAGTGTAGAGAAGCACTACGTCAGTTGATAAAGAATGTGAATGGTCTGTTCGATTTTGCATCATCACTGAAAACCTAACCATATGTTGGCGTGTGTTTAATCATTGAATGTCATACCTAATAGTGCATATTATTCAAAACTTTAAAAATTCAAGTAAAGTCTACCTATATTATTTGTAGGGTAATTAATAATTTGGTATAGATGGCCTATTTCTGTCGTTTCATTTAAATTTGTAGTCAACTTGCATGTTGACGAAAATAATTTTCTGTTATGATTCTACAAAAGGCACCGTTGAAGGTTTTTCTTCGTAACAGATTCTTTTAAATTCGTAAAAAAACATTGTCTAGTTTCTTTTTACAGTATTTCCAAGTTTTATATATGCCCGCTTATCGTGCCAATATTACAGGAAATCGTTTGACGCTAGTGAAATTTCAGACTTAATTAGTGTCTCGTAAGTTGCCTTTCAGGTGGGGTTCTGGGTTTTTTAAACAAAAATGATGTTTATTTAATTTAAACTACCAGTCAATACACCAACAGTGTATTTCTTCACATGTCTAGCATGTATTTTTAAAATTATTACCTCTTTCAAAATTATAACCACACTGAAACATAAAGTTGATCACCATGTTTTTCAATTCAGTGTAAAATAAATGTAAGACGTGTATTTGCAATAAGCGTACAAACATTCATAAACACCCTTACTGATGACATGAAAACGTTATTTCTGATTTAGAAATAAATGCAAAATGTTGTAATACCTGAAATGCAATCTATATGAGTATATTATTTCAAAGTTAATGTTTTTATTTTTCAAAATCATATGAGTCATTTTGAAAAATCTTTTCATCACTTAATCTGTCGGCTTTAGAAATAATATCATGATCAATTTCAACGTAAGAAACTCTGTCATCGATCCCATGTATAACTCCAATACCGCTAGAAGGACCTGGTTCGTGAAGTATTTCTGAATAGTTTAAGCCAGTATCATTAATCTGTAAAAGAATGTGATATACTAGCAATAAAAATGGGCAAGAAAACCTTAGTTCATACAGTACACACAAATCCCACTTAGGATATTTTGAGTCTTCTTAATAATCATATTTCTATTGTATTATGAGATATACAAAAATGTACGATACAGGAAAAATCCTTCAACATGACTTAACAAGCGGTAGCTAACTTTCAGTGATAAAAGTCATACGTGTGTCAGGTTTAATAGGTTCCTACAAGAATTCAAAGTGAAGACTGGAAAATCTTACAATTCACGTCTTTCCAGAGTGGAGTTCATCACCATGTAGATAAATGAGCTGAAATTGGCGCAAAACTCCGATAATCAACGAAACTATTACAAGTTCCTCATTCAAACTAGTTAAATACGAATCTTCTCAACCAACGAAATGATTCAAAAAGGCTCAATTCAATTTAGTTAATTTGCTTGATAAATCTAATTGACCTCAAGCATTTTTGAATAACAGATTCTTGAAAATGAACATTCTATACCTTATAGTGTAATATTAATAATAATTAAGAAAATTAAAAAAGAAATTGTGTAGCTGTGCATTATTGTATTAAAATCAAACAGCAATTAAACTATTTGGTAAAATCAATACTAATATTTAATTGCTGATTTATAAAAAGAACACGTTTTTTTAAATCTGGGTTGATATTCTTTGAACCCGCACGGGTATCTTGTTCTAAATTAGTTTTCGTCATCAAATATATGAATCAGTGTATCAATGAACCATGTAATGGAAATTCTACTGGTTTACTGATAACGAATGTACAGCGGAAAATGCTTCATTGGAGGTCGTTACGAGATAATAAGAAACTCTTTATAGGAGTGTTATTTCTAAACTAGTTTGTTTCAATATGTGATAGTATCATACTAGCCGCTCTTAAAGACTTTACATTGAAAACGAGAACATTTTTACATGCTATCTCAAGTATTTACAGCCTCGCCAATTATCGCTTGTAGCTAGCGGTCAATTTGTTTCATATTAATACGGTAATACCATAATGACTGTCATATACTGGAAGGTCAGGATAGAGGAAGAAGGGGTTAGATGTTGACATTCAAACAACCTGTTAAACCTGTGTGCTGAAATATTGTGTAATTGTTTTTGTCATCTTAAAGTATTAACATGTATTTTACAGAATCATATTGCCTCCTTTAAATTTGTATGATTACATAATATACATAATCCAGGTACAATTGATGAGTCGTTAATCGACGAAGTATATATAACTTGTGCATCAAAATTGTAATGTTACAGTGTATATTATACCTTTTGATTTATAATACATCCGCAGTAAGGATGATCTTCAGAACTATTATCGTGTAATAGAGACTGGTATGGGTTTTCGTATCCATTAGTGTCTATTGAAAATGCCTCAATGTTCGAGCTACCATTACTATTATCTTCATCATCCATTACATTTTCTAATCTTTCTCCTTGTTCTGTGTTTTCCTCCGACACTGGAATTGAATTCGATGTATTATGTTCTGTTTGGCGAAAGTCGTTATTATTTGGATTTATGCGGAGTTCGGAACTATTGTAGTTAATTGTCCAACTTTCATCATACTGAGCTTCTGCAGTACTTGGCTGAAAGTCTTGTATCATGCGTCGTTTTGTATAATAGCAAAATAAAATAAGATACACGAGGAGAAAAAATAGTCCACCGGTAAGCCCGCCAAATATAGGAAGAAATAACTGCTGATTGTCTCTGCTTGGAGAATGGGTGTCTGTATCTGGAAAAAAAATATGATAAATGACCATGTTCAAAATTGCAGAATAATTACTTGATGCATTCGTATAGTCCTACAACATTATTGTCAACAACCAGTAAATGTTTGCAGTTTGACAGAATAAATAATCACAATTTGATCCTGCAAAATAAATTATCCTTTCTCTCTTCATTATCCCCACAGTTTCGAAGAAAGGTTTATGAATTTGTAATCCCTTCCGTTTACGTTTCCGTCTGCCTCAAATTTTTGTGACATAAAGTTCTCTTTTATTTTTCACTCTATATTATTTTAATACAATATAGTCCCACACACGGTATATAGATGATTTTGTAAATTGTGCATTTGAGCTTGTGTACTGAACTGTTATTTCATTTGTATTTTGGCAAATTATTTCATACACTAACTGTATACGCGGACCAACAAAAACAAAAAAAAAATATTAAAATAAATGGGTAAAATTTCTCTAATATTCTGCAGTATTGAATTCTTTGCACGCATTATGAACCAGTGCATCACTTATATTTGTGACCAGGAACATTTTAATTTGCAAAAAAAAGGAATTCTTTAAAATCCTATTGTAAATGTAAATTCAAAGATAATTATCGATGCCTGCTAACCATCTCCGTGGTCTCGTGGTAGTGTGCTCACATCGAACGCGGAAGTAGCGGGTTCTATCCCCTATCGGGTCAAACCAAAGACGTTAAAATTGATATTTGCTGCTTCTCCACCACGCATGCGGTATCTAGGTGTAAGCGGAAAGGACTGTTCGGCTTGGAATCAGTAAAATGTGTAAGCGGAATGTAACCTCGTGAGCTAGCACAAGGACAAAGCAGGATACATGTACATATTCATATAATATGAAGTGTTCTAGTCTCGATAGACACTTAATGGTTGCGACTGGACTTTAAACAATAATTCATCCATCAATGTCTGCTAACGGCGTATTCACTCCATGAAATCTTCCACGAAGGGAGTATCTGTTGCTTCCAAAGTAGCCATTTTATAAAAATCTTTTATTTACCTGTTTTAACAACCCAGCGTTATAGGTAATGTAATGAATGTGGTGTTTCGCCTACCTAAACCAAATATAGTACAGAAAATCCCTAAAATGTTCTTCTGGAACACAAGATATTACTGATTTTTTAGGCTTATAATGAGTGAACCAGAGCTAAATAAACAGGAATTTCCCTTTCCGCTGATTAGTCCAGACAGTCATACCTGAGAGTAAGTACACCTCGTCAGGTGTAAACTGCATTGAAATTTTGAAATTCATCACTTATGTGCAAATGTATAAATTTATTTTAGTTGTAGTTTGTTATATTAAAACTTATTTATGTATAGTCGTGTTTTTTCAGTTATAGCCCCGCTAATCCATACTGCAGTAAGGCCTGTTGTATTCTCAGATGAATCCTATCGTGAATAAGCAATGTTAACACATAAATAATAATTTTATAATATTAACCCTTACCTTAAGAACTTATACTTAACGAATAATTTACAGTTTTGTCTGGAAACCTCAGTTCTTAAAATGGGTTTTTCAGAATTTGAATACCTTAATCAGTGTGAATTGTCTAGTCACTTGGGTGAAAGACGCAATGAGCTATGTCGTAACTGAAACAATTGAACATACCTGATTTTGTTCAATCGTGTCTTCCAGAGAAACAAAATAATTCTGGCTATGGAATTTTCAATGGAAAAGGGAGATAACTCTTCCAATAAGATTTTATAAAATTAAGTATTACAACCCGTGATGCATGAAATATGCACAAAATGGATTAAAAATATTTAATATAACAGTTTTACAAATTTAAGGATAGGTCTCAGTTTTTTTTTTAATTTTCAAGTGTATTAATTTTTGTATTGGAAATTCCCAATTCAGAATCATTTGCTAGGTATACAAATATAACCTTTATAAACAACTTTACAATTTTTATGTTTTCTCGGACGACTCAATAAGGTCAATTAACCAAAATTAGATTGTCTAATAATTATAACTTTTCGACTTTCAAAATGTCAAAAATGCATTTTATGAACTGACGTGTCCAGACAGCAAGTATACTTATACTGAAAGGTTTTTAAATTTGATATACATATTAGCAGATAGTAAAGTATTGCCTTGATTGAAATGTTATACTAGTGTATATGATTTATACTTGAAGTATACTTCCCTTATACTTTATTCCACAAAATATACTTCTTTGTACAGGTATTATTGAAGTATATACTGCCGCTACATTAGTATACAAGAATATAATACTCCTTTTAATTGAGGCAGCCTGCACATAAACTATATGCTATTTGTTTAAATGTATAAGGTGCACGTATTTAATGTGGAAATAGATATTTTTTTCTGGTAACTCAGCTGTGTTGATTCTTATTGTAGGTCCAAAAACACATAAATATTGCTATGTTATGAGTAATTGTTTAAACCATTGTCACTTTTTCTACTTTTTTCTTCATAGAAAACATAACAAAGTCCAAAAAAGCTTCCCTGAGTATAATTAAAAGACGAAAAATTTGATTTGGCCTTTGTACATTTAGGTATGATTTTAATATAACTTACGTATAATTTTTTAAATACATACAAATTTTGGAAGCTACTTACTTTCATTTTGCCAGAGCGTGTTCCATGTGGTTGAGTTTTGACCTTTATTTAATGGAAGATATATTCAATAAAAGCAGAATTAGTTATTTATATAAGAATTTTACAAACTCTATACATTTGTTTGAAAAATAATTTCAAAGAATCAAACTGTTGCAGCACTTTGCCTGAATAGGATCTCTATGTTAGGGGTGTCATCTTTAATTTTCTTTGGTTCAAAAGTGTGAATTAACGACTTCAGTTATACAACCTTGTGCATGTTTCATAAGTAATAGGATTGCATCCATTATAAGGCTGTTATAAGTATACCTGAGGGCATGATAAGGGATAAGGGAAAAACCAGATAGAAAATGCTTCAAAATACGACGAAAAAAGGCAGGATTCAATACCACCTGGAATTATACAGTGGTATTATATGTATTTTTAAAAGTTATGTTTCTGAAGTTTAGGATTTCCGACATTTTCTATTTTATCCGTTACCAAACAACAATTTTCATAATTTCGCTTCTTCAATTTTAGAATTTAAAGCATTGTTTCCAGCAAATTTGTATTTAAATATACTATTACAAAAAAGTAAATTTGTGAAAACTCAGCAGCATCTCCCTCGTGTTTAGCTCTGTCCTAAGATGGGTTTGTGGTTTTCAAAGATTTAGGCGTCTAACACAACTGACGAGTCGTAGATGGACGACATGTGCACAAAATTGGTATCAAAGTCTTTATTAGACTCTCAAAAAGCAGCATACTGGCATGAATTCTGCACATTCTACTATAATATTTTTTCGAAAAAATATTTATTTTAAAATGGTCAGCAACTATCCATAATATAACAAGCATTTGTGCATTAGATTTTTCAGGTTAATGTAGTAACATTTGTAAAAAAAAAAGCTTTTACCAGTCATTTCTTGCGCCTTGTGGACGGCAACAACAAGAACCGAGATATAATCAATATAAGGTAACTACCCGTACAAGTACGTGTATCTTAAAAAAGGTGGAATAGCTTTTCCTACCCCTTGGACAGAGCATATTTGTTTCTTGTAAAGCAATGGGTGAAAACATTATATTGCATCTCCCTGCAGATTCGCTCTACCTTTTTATTACTATGATTTGTCTATTCCTTATGACCATAATCATTTATTGGTATACCAATTTATTGTAATAAATTGAAACAATATTCAAAAGTCATTGAATTCCTTAATTCCCTTCAATGAAAAAGAAAAGGAAAAAAAGTCTCCTTGTTATTTGTTTGTCGTATCTATAGTAAGTGTGTTCGTTTTAAAAGCTCACTAAGACTTATGTTGTATCCAAGTGTGCAATAAAGTTTTTTGAATTAATTGTTCCATTATTAGTCCATGTTGTGTAAAAATATTTAGCTCATAATATCTATGCCATTGTCTCACCTTCTCAATGCTTATATAACACATGTCAAAACCACCCGCTCCTTCACGGAAGTGGAGACGAATGACGAAACACAGAAAAATGTCGAATTGGTTCGGATCGTGTTAACTTATCAATAATTCTTGCATTTCAAGAAACGTATCGACCTAAACATTAGACATTGTCAGACAACACATTCATCCTCAATCCGTAAAAGTCTGATTTGAATTGTGTCTATTGCAGTTGCTACGTGATGAACGCCCAAGAAATCGAGTCGTTAATTTTAGTATCAGAGATTTTTCTTTGTTCAAGCAGATTTTATATAGATACCTGCTGTTGAAACAGCTGTTGAAGCAGAAGTGATTTCAAGGTCATGATCTTCTTCTGTCAGAGTAAATTATTACAATGCATTAATTGGTGAAAGTGTTAAACGATATGCATAAATTATTGATAAAAAATTAAGCAAATCTAACTGGTAGTTGTACAAATTATAGTCCCCAAAGACTGTTATTGATATAGCTTTTAAATTAATAAAAAACTATTTAATCTATTATTACTACATTTCTCCAATTTTTGATGTGTTTAATCGGTGGGATAAAAATACATAATATTTTTAACTACTTTCCGGTGATTAAATTTCTGCATGGGAATTCCCGCCGTTTTTTCTACAGTTATTGGAACGATAAACTAGAGAAGTCCCGAAATGACGTCTATGTAAACAAACTACATAACAACGACATTTTCTTGAGGTTTTTTGTCGAAAATCGTGGGAGACACAGATTCTCCTTCATTTTACTCGTGTGTTACGGAATTTCTCCATCCTTGATAGTTAAATTTTAGATTTTAACACGCTCGCAAAAGCACACGTGTTGAAAATCGATAATTTAACTATCTCGAGTGGAGAAATTCCATAACTCACTCGTACTTGAAGGAGAAGCTATATATACACATTTCACAGTCTTAATTCTCATCAGTTGTATTGGTGACGTTTGAAAGCCGGAAATAACGCAAATTGTTTAAGACAAATGCTCTTTTTACGGAAGCTGTATTATGACTTAGATATGTGTTAAGACTATCCTAAGATAAATCTTAGCCAACAGACGTGATGTAGAACCTATCACAATTTCTAGGACATCGTTAAGTTAGGATCAATTTTATGACACATACAATTTGATGTCTTAAGATAGTCTCAAGTGTCTATATCTTAAAAGAGTCTTCAGTTTTTTCCTAAGTCATGACTTATAATATATCTTAAGACATATCGTACAATACTTTAATTAATCAGACCTCAGATTTATAATGCCTTAATGTCTAGATACCATGCAATGCTCGGGATAAATACCTTTATGCTCATGGCATTTGTTTGTGGAAAATAGGAAAGCTTAAATAATATTCAAATAATAATTCTGGTACGCATTTCAATTTTTCAAATTTCATCAGAAAATTCTTAAATGATACATAATAAACTTAGCTTTTAAATAATGAAATAGACACTTAAATATATACGCGTTTATCGTTCTCTCTATCAGATGACCGTTTTGTGATGGCTTACTAAATTGCTGAATGGGGTAATCTTCTAACTTTTGAAAAGATGTTTAAGGAATCTAGAAACTTTTTATTCATTTTTTTTCCAATTCAACCGTTGTAGATAAAGGTATTTATCATATACTTTGAACTTGATATGATGGTTTTTGCATATGTAATGCGACCGGAAATAAACAACCCATATTTGCAAACCCCAGGCTTTTAAGTACACATTACTATGAAAAGCTCTCTTTGTAGCACATTCAAGTGTTATTCAAACATACCCGGGCTGATATGACATATCATACCGGGTGCGTTCGGAATAATTACTTATGGTAGTATATGATAAACAGATTAATACATGACCAAATCCGCATTGGATCAAGCCCTCGGTCTGATATGGGAGTCTCGTAATTATGCCAGGTCCGATATGGATTAGGTCATGTATTAATCTATAAATAATGTGCTATCGTATAATTTCGTGATTTCTATCGGTAAAGGTAATGTACATAGGCGTTTCATCCATATCATCTTTATTTCATTATTTTTGTTCAGACGAAAAATGAAGAATAATCGGAAACCAACCGTTTTGTTGCCACATGGAAAGTATATATACTTAACGACTTACTGTCAACAAATTTCGGGGCATCGGTGGCCGAGTGGTCTAGGTAGTTCTAATGATCATTATCGAATCTCACATGTGGCGAAGTGTGTTCGACTCCAATCTAAATTGACGGGGTACTCCGATTCCTCCACCAATAAAAACTGGCCTCCGCGAAATAGCCAAATGTGCTGAAAACGGCGTAAAAACCCAACTAAACAAATCAACAAATTTCAAGTGAATATATACCAGACTGAGTCCTGAGAGATTTTGGAAGACATAAGACAGCCTGTGGAAAATATCCTATAGAATGTAAAAAGAAATCAGATGAAAAATCCTTTGTTTCAATGAGTAAAATTAGATAATGTTTGAATTCTTCTAATTCATATTATACTCATCGGTTTTTCATATTTGAAATTTACATTTTGCAACGTAATATTTTCTACAAATATTAATTTCTACTTACCTGTTCCTTTGAACAAAACTTTGTATCTTCTTTCAAGGAATTTCATCTTTTTTGTTTTAGGTACTTGACATTGGTAAATACCCAAATTCTGAACACCAATATTGGAAATGATTATGTCATATTTTCTTGTTTTCTTGTCAATGACAAGCTCAATATTTGTCACTTTAACTTTTGGGTTTTTACGTTGTCCAATAAAGTACAGTTGGCTGCACGATTTGTTACCGTGTTCAAATTCTTTTGTCTGACCAGGACCCCGCCACGTACCTCGATTAGACATTCCTGTACAATTCAAACGGATGGTAGCACCTGTGTTTGTTATCACTTTTTGTACATTTACCATTCCTTCGAAATACAATAAGACGTATTGAGTAAAATATTTGGAATGCATTTTATACAAATTTGTATAATATTAAGTATCGGTAGGAGAATAATGAAGCAAAAAAAAAAAAAAAAAAAACAGTAGGAAAGTTCGTCAATTCGAAATCCAAAGAAAAGACCGGTTTACCAGTTTTATTAATTCACTGTGACACTTGGTACAGTGTTACAACAGGCAGATTAAAAATATATTTACAAAAGCGGACATAACATACATAATTCATATTCAAATTAACAATATTAAAACAGAAACAGAGACATACCATCAAAATATAAATAGAGATTGATTGATCATAGATATAAATGGAGTGCGACTAATTTTAATCGTATTTGAATTTAGATAACACGTGACCTACGTATATTATGTATACAGTAATGAATAATACATGTATCTCTATATACTGGTGCATATTCAAATATGATTCAGTTATGGATATAATGAACGGTTATAAGGAAGGTTAACAAAGTTTTATTAGTTTATGTATAGTTCGATAACATAACATGCATAATATTTATCTATTAACAAAGTAGGCCGGAGGATAGATGCACAAGCTTTTCAATCTTACAGCAACCCTTAGCTAAGTTTGGATTCCTGTTTGTTTTAATTGTTTTGGATTTTAATGGTTGTGCTTATTAATTCATCATTCTATCTTTAACTGGTTTTCCAACACTTTGATCTCAACACTGCTGATGAGTTGTCAGTCAACGAAATTGCCACACAGTTCATCAAATTTGTTTCGGTATTTTGTTATACGTTTTATTACAGGTAAATAGAAAATGGTATTCATCTCCTTCAGTAGTATCGCTGCATAAATAGCAGTATCTCTTCTCCCATGACTTGCCCACCCACCGGCCTGTCTGAAGTGGAAACTTTACCTTTGAACAGCTTTATTTACAGGCCTATAGTACTTAGTAATTTAAGTAAATATGGTTCCAGAGAGAGCTCGTTGGCAAATGCGCATAAAGGTGTCCTCTAAAAAAATTATTCATTTCACTGAACCATTTTTGACAAAATTTATCTATCAGTCTTTGTTTGATAACAGTTTCAATATCAAAAGAACGTAACACAATATGTGAATCCCAAATATTCTTAATTCTCTAGGTGGTTTTTATACATGAAAGCCACCTTTTTGTACCCAAATTGTATGCTTAAGGTAACTTCCGATACCAAGGGAAAGAACCCCGTTTGACTGATGTAAGACTGGTTTCCGATTTTAGTCATTGGATATATCGCCTATATTTCAATCTCGCGATAACAGTTTTGTTGTCGTCTAGTGTTGGTAAACAATCGATCCCATTCTCTACGGCATTACAGTTTTAAAAAAGTTAAATAATGTCCTTAGTAACCGCTTCAAAATTCATTAATTTTAATAAAGTTTTAAGAAAATTATATAATTTGACTGAATAATTGGCACCACTTAAGACACTGAACCGAGAATGTGAAAATTATTTTCATGTGTAAGTAAAGTCAAGAAATTCCAAAGGGCTTTATGTAATTATGTTCCGCCTGCGTTCTCTTCCCTAGCGCAAACGTCTCCCATCAAAACAAATGGTTCAACGTGAATCACTGTCGAAGTTTATCCACAAGATAAGGGTCTCAAAAAGAGTTAAAATAATCCATTTATAAAGCAATGCTTGTTTCAATTGTTTTACTTACAGTGCATTGCTGTTTAAATGTATTCTGCAGTTGCCTGTAGGTTGGAGAGTTGAATGTACAATTTCTTCAGTCAAAGACCACAAATCAAGGACAAGGAGGAATGATAAAATAATCTTTATGTTATGTGTTCATATAAATTACGGCAAATGTAAGACGTCAAAGAGATAATAATCAGTTACTCCCGTAACAGTTTGTACTTTAAGGAGTTGTATTTTACATTAGGCATGTTGTGGGGCCATGGAAGACACAGGCACTTGTTTCTGTTAAAAAAATACCATATATCCTTATGTTAATTATTATACGGATGTATGGTATTTTTTAACAGAAAAAAGTGACTGTGGATACAGTATCCTGACATATTTTGTTCAACTATATACAACAACAGAAACCCACACACAAATTCATAAACCAATCTTACTTAATTCACTGGCAGTCAACACATGTATCTAGTTTCTAACTTGTCTTCTTTCACTTTTAATATTTCAAGGAAATATATGATATTATAATCTATTTCCCTGATGTATAGGACCAACCCAGCTGTTATGAGTAAAATAAGAGGGTCACAGTGGACTGTATTGCTCCCTGGATTTTGTTTGACATCCATGTTAAAATTTGGTGTCAATGGACATTGTGTCCAGTTTATAATTTTTATAAACTCAGGGTGTCAAGCCATTTTTGACCAAAACTATATAGGAAAATAGGATTTTTCAAGTTGAAAATAAAGGGTAAATATAGGACAATTGCTTCCAAATTTCACTCTTAATTCATGGCCTCCACCTCCCCTACAGCCATACCTCACTTCATTTTTACTTAAAATAAAAGTTAACAACACAATTTTTATAAAAAAAAAAAACTAAATGTTACAAACTAAATTGTAAATGAAACCACTTGCTGAAACTTAGTCATCGATTTTGGCATTTTAAACTTGTTCAATAATTCAAATCAATCTGAAACAATGGATTCAATTACAATATATTGTACCTCCCATAAGTCTCAACTGCAGAGCACTCATGCCAATATTTTTTTTACTATTTTTAGTAATTTCAAGGTAAAAAGGGAAAAAATAAATCAGTGTATAGTTTAATATTTAAGATTTCATTTACATTTTGAGCCTACTTAGAAACAATCTTAAGATTACAATTTGGATGAACATACATATTTCATCTAACAAATAATCATCAGCAGTGCTCAGTCAGGGTTAGTTGAAATACAAAACAATAATTGGAAAACATTTTAATAATGTTATTAAAAAGTTCTGTATTTAAATACATAATGTAAAAATAGTACAAATGCTCTGCAGTCAAGTAACCTGTGTTCTGTGAGAGATTCACTGAAATGCAAAATATTAATTAATTACATAAAAAATCCTACATTAATAAAATCAACAAATAATTTTGCTGCACAAGGTTAGCTTAATACTATGATCAATAAGTATAAGCACTAAAACCAACTACAGCCTACATACATAATGTGATTCATTCCACTATTAATACTTTTTCTTATAATATATTTTTTTCCAACTTTTTTTCAAAATATAGGAAAAAGGGTGAAAATATAGGAATTTTCAGTGAAATATTGGAGATATAGGAATTGCCTGGAAATATAGGAAAAATATAGGAATATAGGACCACTTGACACCCTGTAAACTAGATTGTGGCAGTCGGAAACGACAGCTATCCCCACACTCCCAATGTGATGTATCCCTGTGCACCTCTCTCACATGAATCATATCTTTGAAATCAGGTCCAATTTTTGAAAAATCAAAAACCTTACTGAGAATCAATCTGCATACAGTGTATGACAATACTGTATAGAAATAAAGTGCATAACATGAAAAACGAAAGAGTTTCAGTCACCAGCTTGTAATTCCCAATTTTTAAGTTAAGAGGGGGGTGGGGGGTCAGTGAAAACACTATGTGAATTAAGTTTTTTTATCCTACATTGAACTTTTGATCTCGTCCCTTATTGATTTAATTTCTTTATTATAGAATGATTGCATACTATTTTAGGATGGGAATAAGGTTTTATATTTTTGACTATAGGAAGTGGCCAGAATATTTACAGTGGGTGCAGTGACCACTGTCGATTCCGACACTACAACTTTCTAGTTTTTACAACCCAAATTATTGTGAATTGTTTACATTTACAGAGTTACTTTGTTGTAACCTCTGAAATCATGGTATTTGTTAATAGTCATATATGTATGTGTAAATCTGGATTTTCACACTTCTCACCTGTTGTCATGGTAACCGAATGTTGACAGAAATTTAAAATATCTTTTATTTGATTCTCACATTATAAATATCCATTAAAAATTATGCATGTTTAAGAAAAAATTCACCATATATGCCACATTCTGTACATAAGTATAAATATAGACAGAAAAATGCCATTTATTTCTGTTTCCATGGGGTAACAAACATGTGTATAGTTCCCAAAATAGTCTGGCGACCCATATATTTCTGTTTATTATTTGAAAGCACATTGTTTAAACTGTCATATGTCAATTTTTAACAAAAATTCATTGAACCAATTTTTGGAAAATTCAAGGAAAACAGAATTTTTTACAGAAATTTTCGTTTTTTGTGTCTTGCTATGGTGAATGCATTAGGTCAGAAATTAATATATATGCTTACCAATGCCATTATTTGTGTTCTATTTACTTTTTAAACAGTATGTATGTGATAACGGCAGAACAAACTGTCATTTTACTCACAAAGGCTCTAAAAAATTCCATAATTATTACTTCGGGTATGTATTTATTAATACAATGGAAATTCCAACTTTGGATACCGTTACCATGGAAACGAACCTGGTGACATGCTATTTTTTTTATCAAATTTTAAAAGAGATCAATGCAAAGTATGTTTATGCAAAATTTTAGAAAAATTCATCGGGTAGAAAAAAAAAGCTATATCTATAGGCATCCACCTTAATTGTAAATTATACAAGAAAGTTTATTTTACACAATGATACATGCATTACTAAAAAGAAACATGTAAAGATAGCACAAATTGCTCATGTCCAGCACTGATCTTAACATCCTACTGAAATAGCTAATGTGTAAAGAGAAGATTTTAAAATGAGAAATCAGATTTCTTTACCAGTGTAGAAAAAATATTTTCTGTTTGCGGCAATGTTTATTTCGTTTTGATTTTAGAAATTTATCTTTTTTGTTCCTTTAAATAGCTGTTTTGTTGTTAAATCTGAAAACAATTACAACTTCAAATGTCCTGGCATATTTTTGACAAATTCTGGATCTTCCTTTAGTTTTGGGGCATCTCACAAATGAGTTTATAACATGTGTTCAACGTTTGTTGACTTGATCGTCTTGTTGGAATATGATCGAATATATATGACTATAACTTCTTTAATTTCTAATCAGAGGATTTGTTTTCTAAAAATTGTTCATTTCATTTAAATATTTCCGATGTATTTTTCTAAGAAACGTGGAAACATAAGTCCATTCCGAACTTGTTTAGGATTTCTTTTTGCAAATACACTTTGTGAAATCAATAAAATTTATTTAAATTTTAACATTTTCAGCAGGTTAATTACTTTCATCCCTTATCGGGTGTTTATTTTGTCTTTTTAATCCATTTCCACCATCCACCTTATTCAAAATGGTTGGAATAAGAATGATTTTTACCGACTGTCACCATCTGGTAACAATGTTTGTAACGTTGACAATTTTTTTCCAACTGTTGAAAAATACGGAATATCGATTAATTCAATTTTCCTTGAATTTACAAAAGATCCAAAACATAACAGTATTTACGGTAGCTGATTACAGACACTCTTGTTTAATGTAGGAGGTAACTTATTGGGCTATATTTCAGATTTGTAAGAAAATTTAGCATGCAACTAGAGTACTTTGAACTGCATCTGAATAAAAAAAAATGTATGTCCCTTTAATACTTCCCGAAATACAGTGTTTCAAGTTTTCGCAAACAGATGTGTAAATACATAGAATGCACGTAGATATCGCTGCGAAGGTCAAATATTATACTTTAAATTATCATTTCTAAAAATTTAGTCCCTAGAATATAAAAAAAATGATATATTATTGCCATTGAAATTTTCTTTTTATTGATATAAAATTTGTTATGGGTCACGAGATTTGTTTGTTTAGTATATTAGATTTATTACTATATGAAGAGCGAAAATAAGCGTCAAAAGCAAAAATAAGCGTAATGTCGTCACGACGTCGCGATAAAAATGTAGATAGATTTATATAAGTTCTCTTGTTTCTGAATCCCTGTATTTTCACATTTTGTATAATATATTATTGTAAACACATGCATATTTGTATAAATATTGTTTAAACTAAAATGTACATTTTTAGTGTTTTTACAGAGGGGACGTGTAGTTAAATGATTTTCACAACTAAAACGAAGCTGGTGACCCTATGTTTATTTAGTATCATTAAAACGACAAAGTTCACAGAAAAACAATTTTATAAAAAATTATAAGAATTAGTTTTAAACCTAAATTTTTATTTATTTTCAGCAGTTTTTATATGAAATCTAGAGTAAAAGACCTTTATTTTAGGGATTTGAAAACAACCTTATTGAAGAAATATAAAAGCTAAATATAGATTTATTTCGATATTTAGATGCAGTTTCGAATTTTCCAGCTGCACGTAAAAGTTCAAGAAAATCCATAATATAGCAGATTTAGGTACCTCCTACCTTAAATTGAATTTCCCTTGCTTTCGTACTTCTGTAATGTTTCATATTCATACGCTGAATTTTGCTTGACTCAAAACGCAGTCGTCTTTAACACTGGTTGTTATTCTATAGAGTTATCTTTCTATACATGATAACCTTCAGTGATTGCCTGCATATGATTATAAATGTATGAACGCTATCTTGATTATAGTTTTTATTAAGTTCATAAAACTACGTGAAATTTGGGATTTCTTTGCCTGATTGAAATTGTCGTGACGACAGTAGTCCGGTAGGTGGCAGAGAAGTTTTTTAAGATACCGTATCAAAATTTATGAACTAAATTCATTTGAAAAATTCACAAAAATATAAAATAAGTACATGTCAAGTTTTAAACTTGTATTTTAACTTTAATTTGTCTTTTATAGCACACTCTGATAGGGCTTAATTTTACTAAGTATGAACCTAATATTGGTTGAAAAGCAACATTTTTTTTTCACCGTGAAATTTATTTTTTTTCATCAAAAATATATTACGGTAAGTCTGAGAGAAGCTTGTTGAAATACTGTAACAAGTGTATGAATTAAACTCATGTCAGAACTTTATAATAGTATAAAATAAGCCTATGTCAGGTTTGAAAAGTCTTGTATATTTACTTTAAAAAATTATAACTATGAAAAATCACATTTATCTTATATCACACAATCTGATAGGGAAATCATAGATCGAACCTAGTAGTCACAATACAATACAAAGAAACCCCCACAAAAAAAAAAAAGAAAAAAAAGTAAAAAATAACAAATACATACATCTATTTTTTAAAATGCAAATTTGTATTCCCTAATTGGGATATCAGGTATGATAAATAAAAAAAATACAAAATAAAGATAAAGATTACAGTTGAAAAAAAAAAGAACTTAAGAATTATATAATACGAATAATTTTGTGAAATATATAGTGATAGTCTGCGTACTTTATTTAACATTTAACATTTTAACAAAATCAGCTGAACGTCTTGGGAGAAAATTGTTTGTTTTGATTTAAAGAATTTGAACTACGCATGCACCGTCATGATGACCATTTCAAGAATGCATGTACCTTGGATATACTACGACCAAAGCAGAGACATAATTGGTCATAAGGACGAAAGGGATCGCCAGAATAAACTTAGTGCGCACTCATCCGTCCTAAGGACAAAACCAGACGCGATCCTAGTCGTGGTCCTAAGAACAATTGACAATTTTGTCCTCAAGTTAACTTTATGCAGATATTATGACCAAACAGACAAGTCATAATCTCTGTTTCAAATGTATGCTTGAGGGTGATGTTTTAAATGATCCGAACTGTAGTTTAATGCTTAATAGTTTAAATGGTTTAATTAAATTAAATGTGAGCTAGACCCAGTACCGAACATATTTTATCTTTTATGTCTACAGAAAACTAACAACACAAATGATTTCAGATATTATGATAAGTCTTTATATATATTAATAAATAGTTTGAGCAATATAATTTGGGGAGGGTGATCAGCATCATAATTATGTGCACATCAGAGGTTTTCATATTTTAAAAATAAATTACCTGTAGTCCCTGAAATCAGTACAAGTGCTGAAATTGCACGTAGCATCCTAAAGTATACAATATAAAACGTTATTGTTCAAATGATTTAATTAATTAATTCATATTATTTTTTTTATTTCTTTTTCTTTATTAATTTATAACGTCGTCTATCGACAAGATCGATTATAACATCGGACATCCAATGACAGCATTTTTTTTCTAAATTGAACACCATGACTATCTCCATGTCTGAGTTGGTAAAGACAGAAAACAATGAATTGAATGTTGCCAACTTCTGTAACACAATTTGCAAGCATTTTCGTCATTGATATAGTCCATATGTATTGTTCAAATAAATAAACTTAAAGGGGATGATACGTTTGGTATTCTAGAAACCAAAGCGGTACTCATTCGGTGCATTTATTTAATTAACACAGAAACTTCACTTGTATTTAGCATGATTTATGTACTAAGTGTTCGTCTTTGTCATTATCTTAATATATAAATGAAAACATAGAAAATGTAATTTATAATTATAAAAAACCTACCTGAAGTGTGTTTTGTCCATGAATATATGTCGTCAAAACTACAAATTGACTTTCTGATTGTTAATATCCTTGTATATTAACGGAAATTTAAACAATACTTGATCCAAAAATTTATTTCCGTTTTTTCTCTGTTTCCTCAATCCTGTTATATTTCCTCGTTTTGCTTTATATATCCTAAAAAAGTACCAATGTATCACACACACATACAGAGAGAGAGAGAGAGAGAGAGAGAGAGAGAGAGAGAGAGAGAATACCTTGCTTGTATTTAAGGACCTCTGTTGCGCTTATACTGTTGTGCATCTTTATACTTCAAAATAAATCAGAGACTTTTATGCATACAATGAAAGTCTGTAGGGGAAACTGTAAATTCAAACAAAGAAAATTTATATAGATCGTGCAAATGCAAGGATAAACGCCACCGAAACAATAACCTGTCATATGTTGACAGGTAATATCGTTAGACAGTCATTTCCAAAATTATCTCCTTTGAAGTTTTGAATCATATAAAAATTGGAGGTTTTCTATTTCAGGTGTAGACAACCTTTATATCCTTTTTTTTTTATTGTTTTGCGATTTAAGCTCTTCAACGTCCTATTAACTCTGACTTTTCCCTACATTTGTATTTTGGCTTTGGGCATCACTGACGATATTTAATTACTCGAAACGTGCGTTTGGTGTATTAAAATTTAGTTAACCTCGATATCTTATGATGCCATTTATTTATAATCAAAAACAGTAGTGGACACTGCTTTGTCTTGTACCATGAGCATTAGTTTTACAAGGGAAGCTTTGAAAAACGAATATTTTGTTTTCTCGTTATCATGCAACATTGCTTATTTACTTAACCACAACAATGCAACTGTTGTGATAAACCGTTACCTCTACAAAAACATGACTTAAGTACAAATTTTCAGAAAGAGAAATCTCAATAAATCTGATTATCAGTAAGAATAATGTTGAATATGTTAAAAAAATTAAAATTTAGTACTGGAGGCATATAGCAGTCCTTTTGAATTATTATTAGTAAGAATAATATTGAATATGTTAAAAAATTTAAAATTTAGTACTGGAGTCATATAGCAGTCCTTTTGAATTTAAAACTTTAAATGTTTGACATTTACTCTAAGAATGTGTCTTCCTGAAGTAGCCCATTAAGGTAAAGAAACGTACGGATAAAAAATTAAAAAAAAGCACGAGTTTACATAATTTTTAGTGCTATGACATGTTGTAAATAAATAATTTCCGTGCTTTCATTGAATTGTACAACCCAATATTCTGTCATGGAAATATTATAATGATTCCAGTCATGAGCCTATATTTAGTCAGTATCTTTATTTAGAATACGAGTAACGATGATAGATTTATACAGTATCTCGCTGTCAAAATACTTACCGTTAACGTACTGATTTTAATGATAATTTTCGACTTAATTTAGTACTATAATTAGTTAGACACGGTCATTAAACGTAACTAACATACTGCTATTGCATCCTTTTACACAAAGAGTTTTGTCTTTTACTTTTTTTTAGTAATCAAAGTTGTATGTTCCCAGAATTCATCTGTTGAAGTGAAAATTTGATTCTAGCAATCAAGTCCGCTCCAAATATTGACCTATTTTTAATTCAAACTATATGGGACTAAGAAGGATTTTGTAATTTATAAAGAATATTCGACAGGTACATTTATTTGAATTTATTGGCCTCCAGAAATAAAAAATTACTGACACATGAGTCATATATTTTGCTTCAACTAACTTCAACAAACTTCTATCATGTTCTTACTAAAATTCACAAGATGTGCACATTTCGTCGATTTACGATTCAGCAGTTGTGCTCAAGGCATTAAATGTTGACACACAAAACACCAATCCAAAAGGGTGAAGAGGAAATTCAAAAATAAGGTGGCGCCACTGTGTAATGGCTGCCGCGATTTTTTCCTGAACTAAAATTGAAAAAAAACCCATTTCTAACTGGTGAAAGCGACAAAAAAGCTCACAAATTCGATTAATTTATAGTCTGAACAGCAAAGTATCTGAATCTAACCTAATTGTGAAGCAAAAATGGCAGCTACAAGAGAAAGTAGATCAAAACCCCCATCAAAATATGAGGATTGCCTGTTGGATGGAGAAATCGATGATTTGCTCAATGATAGTGACATTAATAACAATAAAAACAATCTTGAGAATCCCAAATCCCATCCCCAGATCGATGGAAAAACTAACAATGTAACTTTTTCTACAATGCCTGACAGAATCGAATCTTGGAAAAACGCCATAGTACAATGTTTTGGTGAAGATAAAACCATGTTCCTTAAAGACAACTCGGTTATAAAAGTCATATGTGATCTTGATAAGTCCAAAAACTGTTCCATTAAAGTAAATTTCTATCGTACAGGATCCGTGGTCATTCAAGGCCCTAAGTGTGTAGAATTCCGAAATGCATACTTTGATGAGTTACAAACCAGAGCAAATATGATTTTTGACAATATAAACCAACCAGATCAATCCACATCTGTTAAAACAGAAAAAACTTTAATTGAGAATGAATCTCCATCTACCCCCACAAAACAAAGTAACATATCCACCTCAGATGATGACTCTGTTACATTTCCAAAAGGAATAATTGGCAGTGAAAATACCTCAACTCCCATAGTTCAGCCATCACCTAACCTTCGAATTAAGGAACACAGTCTGACAATTAACACAAAATTAGGATCGGTCAATACGACCCTAAGCCTTATAGATTTATTTATTTCAAAACTACTTGTACTGAGTTTTCATTATCTCATGTATTGTTTATACCATATCACCATTACATGTATTATAACATGTATAATATTTATTTCAAATTTTATTCACCATTAGTAATCGGGTTTTCTATTTAATCATCATGGCAGAAAATTCTCTGAAATCTGCAGTTTGGAATATTGAAGGCTTAAGTTCTGATAAATTATCAGATCCATTTTTTCTTAAAAGTATTTCAAAGTTCAATATAGTTAGCTTTGTTGAAACATGATCTAACAACTTAGACAAGGATATATCTATTCCTAACTTTCACATATTTTCTAGTAGTTGTAGAATAAAACATAAAAATGCTAGGAGAAATTCTGGTGGTATAAGTATATTTGTAAAACATGACATTACAAAAGGTTTAACTAAATTACCTAACAGTCACCCTGACATCCTTTGGATCAAACTTAATAAAACTTTTTTTAAGCTGACTAAAGATATTTACTTAGCAACAGTTTATATTTCTCCAGAAAATTCTAACTTTTATGAACATGGCACCGAATTCATTTTCGATAAACTCTCAAAAGATATCTCTCACTATAGTAAATTTGGCCATGTTATGTTACAAGGAGATTTCAATGCATATACCGGTACAAAACCAGATTTTATAGTAAATGATAACTCCAATTGTAAGACTGTTGAAGATGATCAATATTTAGAAGATCATTTCATGCCCAGAAATAACAAAGATTCTAAACTTTTAAATAATAGTGGAAAACTTTTACTAAATTTATGTAAAGAATCAAGTCTACAGATTTTAAATGGTCGTAAAATAGGTGACTGTCTAGGTAATTTCACTTGTATTACATACAATGGGTGTAGTGTAGTAGACTATATGTTAGTTTCACAAGATTTGTTTAATAGTATTGGTTACTTTGAGGTACATGATTTTACTGCTCTTTCAAACCATTGTGCTATAAGCTGTACATTATTTGCTTCTTTTGGTACTAGAAGTAATGAATATCAATGTCCACTGGATCCCTCCCAGGAAAATTTTTGTGGACCCCTGATGCTATTGAAAAATATAAACAACACATTAATAGTGAAAAAATTGTAAACAGATGCAAGATTACCTATGTGCATCTTTTATAGACACTGATACTGCTGTAAATAACTTAAGTTCTATTTTATTAGACTGTGCAAAACAGTCCGCTAAATTGATAACGAAACCAGTAAGTATTAAAACTAAAAAACCTAAGGCCAAACCCTGGACATCTGAAAACTGTAAAGATCTATATAATTCAGTTAAAAACTATCAAAAATTGGTTGGAAAATATCCTGAAAATGCTGAATACAGGAAGAAATTTTATTCATTAAGGTCAAAATTAAGGCGTTTAAATAAATATGAAGAGAAACTGTACAAAAAGAAAATCTGTTCAGAGTTAGCAGACACAAATGATAAAAACCCAAAATCTTTTTGGAATCTCTTAAATAAACTGGATAGAAAATCCAATTCAGAAAATATAAAACTTCCCTGTGAGTCTTTTGTTAATTTCTATAAAAGACTCAATAAAAAGGATGATAACAATAACCAATTTCAAAAAAGCATTATTAATAATTTCAAAAGTCTATTTCAAAACTTGAATTCTGAATCAAGTACAACAAAATATGATGAAGACATATCACTGGATGAGATAAGGGAGTCTATTACCTCTCTTCGCTATGGGAAGTCTTCATCGTCTGATATGATTTCAAATGAAATGCTAAAGAATGGTGTTCCGGTGCTGTTAAAACCACTTCATAAACTTTTTAACATTGTCTTAAGAAGTGGCACATTTCCAAAAATATGGAATGAAAGCCACTTAGTACTTATTCATAAAAAGGGGGACAAGTTTGACCCCGGAAACTATAGAGGTATCTCCATTACTTCAAATTTAGGCAAACTGTTTAACAAAATAATATTAGGCAGGGTTTTAAAATTTATCAATGATAATCAGCTTATTAGCAACCATCAAATTTGGTTTAAAGAGAAACACCGAACTTCTGATCATATTTTTACATTAAAATCAATTATTGATACAAAAAAACTTAACCATAAAAAAGTTTTTGCTGCCTTCATTGATTTGCGGAAAGCATTTGACACAGTTTGGAGGACAGGTCTTTTTTATAAGATTCTTCAGAAAAAATTTCCTCCTCAAATTTCTAGGATTCTTATTTCAATGTATACTGATACATCATATCGAATAAAATTTGGAAACGGACTTAGTCAAAGTTGTCTATCTGAACGTGGGGTTAAGCAAGGTGATGTGCTGAGCCCCATTCTGTTCAATTTCTTTATAAATGACTTGGTGAACCATTTAAATCATCCTAATACGGATCCAGTGGCCATTGGTAACTCCTCTTTTAATATACTCCTATATGCGGATGACATTGTTTTATTGTCTGAAAGTGATATAGGTTTACAAAATTGTTTGAATAACTTAGAGTCCTACTGCGAATCATAGAAACTTGAAGTAAATACAGAAAAATCAAAAGTATTAGTATTTAATTCAAATGGTAAAACTTTCAAAAATGCATTCCATTTTAATAATTCTTTGATTGAGACCGTAACTGAATATACTTATTTGGGAATATCTATGAAATACAATGGTAATTTTAATGCTGCAATTGATATTTTAATCGACAAAGCAAGAAAAGCATACTTTAAGATTAAAAAATGTGTTGGTCTCAATAATCCATGTAGGCTCCTAGAAAAACTATTTGATTCTCTTGTTTCTCCTATTTTACTTTATTGTTGTGAAATTTGGGGCATAGATTTTTCTCTTAAAAATGATACATCAAATTTTATTGAAAAGTTCCATGTCAAATTCATTAAAGAAATTCTTGGAGTTCATTGCAAAACTTCTAATGATGCGTGTCGAGCAGAATTAGCTACATTACCCATCACAAGTAAAATAAGTTCTGCAATTTGAGGATTTTATAATCATTTAATTAATAATATAAACAGTCTAGCATACGAAATATATAACCTCACAAAAAATACAAACCCATGGATTAAAAAAACCCACAATATTTTAAACTCACTGGGCTTTAGTTACTTGGTCAATAAAAATTATATGCTCGAAGCAAATCTAAACCAAGCCAAACAAAGAATTAAAGATACATGGCAACAAACCCAAAATTCAAATATAAAGAATAATGCCAAACTAAATTTCTTTTCGGGAGTCTACGAAAGTGGGGAGAGACCAGCATATGTTGATAAACTGATCAATTTAGTGGATAGGGCCATGATTTGCAGAATTAGGACAAGCTCTCATCATTTAATGATTGAAAAAGGGAGACATCTTCAAATACCTATAGAACAAAGAATATGTCCAATGTGTGACATCTCTACTGAAGATGAATTTCATTTTCTTTTTGATTGCAATTTTTATAAAATACAGAGAGATGACTTTAGTAATAAAATAATTTCTATATACAAAAAATACAAATTTATGATCAACAGTGATAAAGTAAAACTACTTTTCAATAACAAGTTTTCATTTATACTGAAGATGTCTTCCAATTTCATAGCAAACTGTTTAGAAATAAGAAATCAGAAATTGATATAATATCAATATTTACACTGTAAAGGGTTGTAGTTCATTATTGTGTATATTATGTTTTATTATATTTCTATTATCCATTGTGTAAGCGCCTAAACCAATTATTGTAATTGTGTTCGAGCAATAAATTGAATTGAACTTAAAATGACCAAAAAGGGGAGAAGCCAAACGCCATCTAAGGACGGACCTTTATCGTATTTCTAAATGTGATTTTGATTTTCCAAAACCGTTGTATCCATTTGTTTTAATGGAACTTTAAAATCATAATGGTTCCAACAATTCATTTCGGTTTTCCTTTGTTTATTTACTTTTCTAATATTTCTTCGTTTTATACATGAGTATGGCATTGTAAATATCGGAAAATAAAGCAATGCCAAATTCTACAAAACCAAAATTCAAACACAAACCCAGCCACTTGAGCAGGGTCACTTCCGTTCCGTTCCGTTCAATCCATTGGAAAAGCGTCCTTGCCGTCAGCCGTGTTCACACAGGACAAGATCTTGTCCTTTTTTAGATATATATAATAATGTTTTACTTTATTGACCACTTTATACAGTGCTTATATCACATCTTCTCATAATGTTTTATAATTTTGAGAATTATATTCTCATGAAATTAAATTTCAGTCGTCCGAAACGTGGAACTTCTTCGACAACTGAATAGAAGAGGGAGACGTAACGGTTTGTGTCATAATTGAAAACGTAATTCCTATGTGACGTCAAGCATGTACATTGTTGTTCTGATTTTGTTTACCTTGACGTAGAGGGTGATATACGTCACAATTGGAGTCCGCTGTGAATGAAAAGCGCTGACGGGAAGGGTCGATTAACGAGCTTGTGAGTATCGATCATCGCGTGGAGTGTGGCACAAATACTACGAAGAACAACCAAACCAAAGGACAATCAGATCGATACAGAAAAAATCTAAATAGCTTAAAATCTGAACTGTCATAAAAAACGGGGAGTGATATCAGGTGATCCAGTTATCTACTTCTGTTAAGAAACTCAACATACAGATCCTATTCATAAAATCAACTAATAAATGTTAACGACATAAAGCGGAGATATTACTATTAAGACCACTCTGGTATGTTGACTTGGAAATCATTTGAAGGATAAATTGTTTGACGTATGTGCATCGTGACTGCGATCTGGAACATTGCTGCAGGTGCCAATTTGCTCACTAGTTTCAAACGAGAAGATCTTCCAGTGAATTTACCCATAAGGTATATGTTTAGTTCTGGAGGCCATCTTGGATGGAGACGTGGTCATCGGATACAACTTTGAAAGAGGACAAACTAAGGACCATTGCTGCCAAGATTTGTTTGATTTTGTGGTTTCAGACAAGAAGATCTTTAAGTAAATTTCCTATAGGGTCCAATGTTAACCTATGTTTGGCTCTTGCGGCTATCATGGATGGCAGGCAGGATCATCGGATACAATTCTGAAAGAGGACCACGTTTGGACAATTGCTGCCAAGTTGTGTTCCAACATGTCCAGTTGGCTTTGTGGTTTCAGACAAGACGATCTTAAAGTAAATTTCATACAGGATCCTATTTGGGACAGGCCTCGCAATTGTTTTCCTGTTACAGAAGTCATGAAATAATAGGCTGCCATTAAGTCTGTACGTTTCGTTGGAACATGGGAGGTGGCTCAAAACGATCGCCATACAATGGCACATATCCAGTTAAAATCTCGGGGTGTGAAGTCAATCTACTTTCTCCGTAATTTGAGAAATCACGAGCAATGGTAAAAAAGTCTCCTTCCCCAAAGTAGAATGTACCTCTTTCATGCTCTCCATGTAGAATAAAAATTTTCTTGGTTTTATTCATTTAATCCTTTCAATATTTCTATGTCAAATGTCTCAGGTAAATACGCCTTTAAAACAACACTAGTTATTCAGTTATCATGGTTGGTTTTGTTACAGTAGGTCCATATATCATGGTGCAATTATAATTTTATTAATGGACTTCTTTCGTATACCTCAGGTCAAAGTTCATTGCAGGTCTTGAGCCATTTCAAATTATGTTCGACTGGTGGCAATGTTGGATTGTGGCCAGGGTCATCGGGCCCAATTCTGAAATGGGACTTCTTTAAGTAAATTTCCCATGATGTCCTTTGTTAAATTATGTTTCGATCTGGGGGCCATATCCGATGGCGGGTGGGTCATCGGATATAGTACTGATAGGTGACCACCTGAGGATCATTGTTGCCAAGTTTATTCCAATTGGCTCAGTAGTTTCAGATAAGAATATCTGTAAGTAAATTTCCCATAGGGTTCGATGTTAAACTAGGTTCAGCTCCGGCGGCCATTTTGGATGGCGGACAAGGTCATAGGATACAATTCTGAAAGGGGTCCAGCTAAGAACCATTGCTGTCAAGTTTTGTTCCAATTTGCCCAGTTGTTTCGGACAAGAAGACCCTTGAGTAAATTTCCCATAAGGTCCTTTGTTCGGCTCTGGCGGCCATCTGGGATGGCGCGTGGGGTCATCGGATGTAATTCTGAAAGAGGACCACCTAAGAACGATTGCTCTCAATTTTTTGTTCAAATTGTCCCGGGGTTTCAGAGGAGAAGATCTTTAAATGTTTACGACGACAACAAAACATCGAAACGAATCTAAAACTTTAATCTAGTACTAAATTAAAACAAAAACAGATACATTGAACTTTATTTAATAAAGGTATTGAAGTTAATAGATCTAGAAAGATGACAATCAAGTTCTTAAGAAAAAGGAAGATTCTAACAAGAAAATGATAAAAAATAATGAAAAAGAATCAAGAAAAGAAAACATATAAAAAGATAAACCAACCATCAAATTCAAAGAGAAATCATTTTTTAATTGTTAATTTTAGATATTAAGACTTGCTTTTCATTGAGCTATATATATATATATGAAAAAATGTCAACAAAAATGTGTAAAAAATCTAAAGTGTAAGCACAATACAACTAGCATGACTAGTAGGTGGCAAAATCTTTAATGCTAAAAATTAATAAACTAAAAAGTAAAGTCAAGAAATACCAAAGGGATATTGGAAGGAGAGAAAAATCGTTACAACTGACAAACTCCGGAGAACAACGAAGACAAGACCAAAACAATACATGCACTAGAATTAAAAACTAAAAACGTATGAACAACATGGACCCCACCAAAAAACCGGGGGATAGACTCAGGTGCTCCGGAAGAGTAAGCAATCTCTGCTTCCTGCAGGACACCCCCCATGCTGCTTATGTCAAATCCGGTATGAGGAAGGGATAATATCAATGGAACAGGTCCATTTTCATTTGGGAAACGTTTTTTTCATACCTGTCAACCAAGTCATGATGACGCCCATAAAACTTTACTAAGGATGACTTCAGCTTAGGAGTAACGTAACCCTGTCTGAGCAACTTTTCTGTCAGGAGCCGGGCTCTGTCCAGGAAGTCAATGTATATGTCACAAGCTCTGGAATAACGTATGAGTTGTGAAATATATACTCCATACGCCGGCGCTTCTGGAATATGGAAAATGTGTCTATAAGACAAGGATGCCCTGCCCTAAAACGATATAGGTTTCTGAAAATTGAACCTAAATGTAAAACTTAACCAAAGTCACTGAAGCATGAAATGTAGGTCATAGCGACCCAAGTGTTGCTGAACTGTGTTGTACTATACAAGAGGACTGTAGTTGTGAAATATCATTGATATATTACTATAGGTCTCTGAGAAATGAAGCTTATCACAAAACTTAACCAAAGTCACTGAAGCATGAAATGTTTGTCATAGTGACCCAAGTGTTGCTGAACTCTGTTGTACTATACAAGAGGACTGTAGTAGTGAAATGTCATTGATATATTACTATAGGTTTCTGAGAAATGGAGCTAAACGCAAAACTTAACCGAATCGGGACACTTGTACTGAGGGACGGACAAGGGTAAATCTATATGCCCCAGCCACATTCCCGGCGGGCATAAAAAAATGCTGATTAATGTTTGTCACAAAAAACAAAAAGAACAAGAGGCTCACCAGAGCCTGTATCGCTCACCTGGAGTCTGGTTTTCATTGGACAATTAATCAACTATTTGACCAAGTTTGTTGCAATTGGTTCAATTGTTCAGGGTTGATTTATTTTTCATAAGGTTTAATGTTAAAATATGTTCCCTGATGGTGGTAGTCCTGGTTGGAGTGCTGACATGCATGTCCATTTAAATTGTCCCCCCCCCACAATTTCTTATTTACCCCCCTAAATTTGTTTTCACCCCCCTTCCCTTTTTCCAAAAAAAAATTCTTTCCCTCAAGATATGGTCATAATCCCTATTCAAATTTCTCATCAAGTTTGCAAACATAATTACCCATTTAAATACATCATAAAAATCTTAAAATAGAAAATGACATATATGGCTAAAATTAATATTAATTAATAGTAACCCCAAGACAATCTACATTTCTTTATACATAATTTACAAGCAGTGTAAGGGAGGTAATCAAATCAAGTAAAAAATGGCGGGGAAAATGGCAGCCATTTTAAAAATGGCCCTCCAAAACAAACTTTCATCATCACCATTCAACTCGGGATACCATGTTTACCTTGAAAGTAGCTTTCATCTTCATTTTCTTTCTATAATTCAGGAAAAAATAGCAAAAAACGGACGGAAAGGGCGGACACGTTTTTCGACCAATCAAAAATCCAAGCATTGACTTTTTGCAGGATACCCTAAGGAACAATCTTACCAAGTTTCATTACATTTTGAATAGTAGTTTCAGAGAAGAAGATTTTTGAAACAATAACATAAAAAAAAGCCAAAAATGTCAAAAAAGGGAAATAACTCTAACATCAGTTGACAGATTTTCACGAACATCAGCACACAGGTAGCTCTCATCATGCTGAACACTTTCAACCTGCAGAATTTGCCCTAACCTAATGATTTTTTAGGATATTTGCGAAAAACTGTTGTTTGACCCCTATGTTCTATTTTTAGTAACAGTGGCCATGTTTTTCGACGGATCAAAAATCGAAGCATAAACTTTGTGCAGGATACCCTAAGGATCAATCTTACCAACTTTCATTTTATTTTGAATAGTAGTTTCAGAGAAGAAGATTTTTGAAATTAAAAAGTGCAAAATTTGGAAAAAATGCAGAAAAAGGGCAATAACTCCTACATGGGTCGTTGGATCTTCTTCAAAATTTCAGGGCAGGTAGATCTTGAGGTGCTGAACACTTTTACCCTATGCCAGAATTTTGATATCTGTGACCGTTTCTGACTTATTTGCAAAAAACTGCGATTTACCCCTATGTTCTATTTTTAGCAACAGTGGCCATGTTTTTCGACGGATCAAAAATCGAAGCATAAACTTTGTGCAGGATACCCTAAGGAACAATCATGCTAAGTTTTATCCAAATCCATTCAGTAGTTTCAGAGGAGAAGATTTTTGAAATAATAACATAAAAAAACTGTTGTTTGACCCTTATGTTCTATTTTTAGCAACAGTGGCCATGTTTTTTGACGGATCAAAAATCGAAGCATAAACTTTGTGCAGGATACCCTAAGGAACAATCATGCTAAGTTTTATCCAAATCCATTCAGTAGTTTCAGAGGAGAAGATTTTTGAAATAATAACATAAAAAAAAGCCAAAAATGTCAAAAAAAGGGCAATAACTCCTACATGGGTCGTTGGATCTTCTTCAAAATTTCAGGGCAGGTAGATCTTGAGGTGCTGAACACTTTTACCCTATGCCAGAATTTTGATATCTGTGACCGTTTCTGACTTATTTGCAAAAAACTGCGATTTACCCCTATGTTCTATTTTTAGCCATGACGGCCATGTTTTTATACGAATCAAAAATCCAAACAATAGATTTGTAGCACCCATACCAATTAATAACTGTACCAAGTTTGGTTGCAGTTGGACTTATGGTGTTGGAGGAGTTAACGTTTGAAAAAGTTAACGGACGACGGACGGACGGACGGACGACGGACGGACGGACGACGGACGCCAAGTGATGGCAATAGCTCACATGACCCTTCGGGTCAGGTGAGCTAAAAACAATATCAAATTGACTGAAGCAGAATCAATAACAATAAATAAAGGGTATATTCCTAGACATGCTGTCATCTAGTGGTAAAACTAACAAGAGGCTCTCAAGAGCCTGAATCACTCACCTGGCAAACAATGCATTATAAACTAAATTAATATATTTATGTTTGTTGTAAATTAAACTGAGTATTAAAGGTCACGTAAAATGCTGAAAATACCTTTAAAAGCCTTTCAAGACCTCTGGAAAGAAATGGGCATGAGTTCTCCCTACGCTTGATTAAGATACAGTCATGGTCAATCTGATGATTCACAATACAAAATACAAGCTTTAATTCATCTTCAAATACAAGTATAAATCTTTTGGTCTATATGTTGTCTTCGTTTTTAAAATGTTTGAAAGACGTTATGTAAAAATTGTGGGTTAAGGCTTTTTATTGTACTTGAAAAGGAAATATTGCAGGAACAATCATGCTAAGTTTCATCCAAATCCCCCCAGTAGTTTCAGAGGAGAAGATGTTTGAAAATTTGTTAACAACGATGATGACAGACACCAAGTGATGGCATATTAAAAGCTCAATGAAGTTTAATCATTGTTATACAACATTCTCATCATCACCATTCACTAAGGATACCATGTTTACTTTAAAAACCAAATATTGTTGAAATCCGAGCAAGTGTAAAAAATGGCGGGAAAATGGCAGCCATTTTAAAAATGGCCGTCCAAAATAAACTTTCATCATCAACATTCAACTCGGGATACCATGTTTGCCTTGAAAGTAGCTTTCATCTTCATTTTATTTCTATAATTCAGGAAAAAATAGCAAAAAACAGCATTTTGACCCCTATGTTCTATTTTTAGTAAGGGCGGACATGTTTTTCGACCAATCAAAAATCCAAGCATTAACTTTTTGCAAGATACCCTAAGGAACAATCTTACCAAGTTTCATTTGATTTTGAATAGTAGTTTCAGAGGAGAAGATTTTTGAAATAATAACATAAAAAAAAAGCCAAAAATGTCAAAAAAAGGGCAATTTGCCGTAACCTAATGATTTTTGAGATATTTTGTGAAAAACTGTTGTTTGACCCCTATGTTCTATTTTTAGTAACAGTGGCCATGTTTTTCGACGGATCAAAAATCGAAGCATAAATTTTGTGCAGGATACCCTAAGGAACAATCATGCTAAGTTTTTATCCAAATCCATTCAGTAGTTTCAGAGGAGAAGATTTTTGAAATAATAACATAAAAAAAAGCCAAAAATGTCAAAAAAGGGCAATAACTCTAACATCAGTTCACAGATTTCACGAAAATCAGCACACAGGTAGCTCTCATCATGCTTAACACTTTCAACCTGACAAAATTTGCCGTAACCTAATGATTTTTGAGATACTTGCGAAAAACTGTTGTTTGACCCCTATGTTCTATTTTTAGTAACAGTGGCCATGTTTTTCGACGGATCAAAAATCGAAGCATAAACTTTGTGCAGGATACCTAAGGAACAATCATGCTAAGTTTTATCCAAATCCATTCAGTAGTTTCAGAGGAGAAGATGTTTGAAAAATTGTTAACGACGACAGATGACAGATGACGACGGATGCCAAGTGATGAGAAAAGCTCACATGGCCTTGTAGGCCAGGTGAGCTAAAAATAGAATTATGATGCTAACAATGGTTAAAGAATATAAATTAAGGGCTTTGCTAAGCACAGCATGATACAAGCGCAACATGCGTTTCTGGCATCTTTATTCCCTGGATCTCAAGAACTGTAAAAGATGTTGACATACTACTAAAAATACTTATTAAGATGAATTAAAAGAAAACATCTCCATTGAAATTGAATAAAAAATAAAAATTTTATATTTCCTCAAAAATAACTATCTTATTAACTTTGATCGACCCCTTGTTTCTCAATAACATTAAAAGAAAGAAATAAAATGTTGACATACTAAAGATGATAGCATTCACCAAGGCGAATTAAAAGAAAGAAATATATCGACACATTTTTTAAAATTTGATCGCCAAGACATAACTTTGCGTGTATACTTTCTTTGGCAATTAATCTGTTTTTTTTAAAGTCAAGCTGACTTCTCCAAAAAGTAACTTTGTATGAGAACGAAATATATTCATTTTTTTAATTCTTAGATTTCTTAGATTTATTATTAAAATTGGATGAAAATTTAAAAAAAATTACATTTCAAACTTAACTGATTAATTAAGCAGTTCATAGGCAGTTCGTTGGCGGTTATTGAAAATCTAAACAGTTCGCTAGCAGTTACATGCAGTTCATCTGTAAAATTTCCTAAGTGATAACACCAACTTATCCCTGATAAAACACTGGTTAAGAAGCTTTTGTGACAGCAGTAATCCTCTTTGTCGGAAGTCATGGTAACTCACACATGCCCTGGAATATCGGATAAGCTGAGAAACGTTGAAGCGATATGCAGGTATATTGTCAAATTTGCCCCCAGATAGGAGGAGCACATCTTCAATATGTATATAAACACTTCAAAGTTTGAAAAATATTGGTTCATTACAGTCCAAGTTACATATTACACAAAGTATAAACCACTACGCATGACAGGCGGACAGTCGAACAGATGGACGAATGGAGTCGAGAGGCTACTAGATCTGCTTTCACTGTTGGTGACGCAGGTAAAAAGGGATTTTTACAGGTTTTTCCATTTTTATCATGGAACTTTATAAACCAAAATTTATAAATGGGATAAAAAAATTTAAAAAGTTATACCAAAATCATGAAAAAATGCTTAATGACCTCCTGAAAAAAAAGAAAGGTGCCAGATATCCCAAAATCAATCCCAGACTGTATTTCTTATAGGAGACTATTGTGGTAAAATATCATAAGGATATGTTCAATAGAACAAAAGCAAATGAGAGAAAACCTAACTGTCCCTGGACGACGACAGGCTCATACAATAATACGACCACAAATATGTACGGTCGTATTAAAATACATCATCGTTAATATAAAGTTTCATTTTTTACCTAGTTAACTATAACCAAGGCCAGGACTACGCCAATCCCTGACCTGGTTATTCATAATGTTAGTTGGGGAATCGGCTGTGTTTCTTCCTTATGAATTCATGCTAACCTTACACAGATTCAAAGTTCTATATATAAATGTTTATTATATCAGGATTCAATATTCAGCAATAACAACTAACATAAGTTCATGTAGAAATGTACATTAACAACATGTCAAATAACTATCCAACAACTAACTGTCCTTAGCTACATGGTCAACTGATATATATTCTGTTTCTCATTATTCAATTATACATAACATTGATACTCAATATCTTTACTTTACATAATAATACTAATTTATCTATTTTCCAATTTATCAAGTCTTTGTGACATAATCAAAACTAATGTTACAAGTAAGAAACCCCTTTGTATCTAACACTTCCCAAATCCTTAATTCTGTGTTGTCATTTAACCCTCAGGGGATTATATAATAAAATACTTTACACCTATCTAAAACTGTAAAGATTTATATTAATTATTTATCATGTAAATTATTTCTTAAGTTAGTGTTAACAATCTTAACAAATACTGAAATATCAGAATTATTAGAATTTTATATATTAACAATTTGACATCTAAAATATACTGGTTATACCCTTCCCCTCGTCGCCAAGATTGCTCCTGCAATCTTAACTTAAAAACATAAAATATTCTTTATACAAAATAATATTAAAATCATGTACAATAGCTGGTCTTCCACAATATTGTGAAAACATTAATAAATCACTGTTTCCTGTAAAACAACATTACAATATACATGTATCTTGATGGAGGGAATGGTCAAGTTTAGATTGTCCGTATCAGGGAAGTTCTTTGAAGTTCACTAATATTGAGAAGTCCAACTCTCACATAATCAATGAGCTCATTGACACCTTCATAAAGGTAAATAAAAGTAGCAATATAACTGAAATATAAGAATAGTATAAATTTATTTTATATTTGTCATCAGCTGCAATGTAAAAACATAAATAATCAGATTATATAGTACTTATAGTCAAATAAAACAGTTTTAAACATACACCTGTTTGCAATTAGTCAAAACAAATTATCTAAATGAGATAACTGAAACACAAAACAATATCAATATTAATGATATATCATATTAAAGCAAAAATAAATACCCTTTTAACACATACATTTAATATAGGTTATAAATGTACTTGTCCACAATTTGTCACATTTTCTGCTAACACGCTTTTAAAGTAAAATGATTTTTCTTGTTTTCAAGGATTATTGTTCATAATTCACCTGTTCCAACTTTACATTTCACACCACATTTGTCTTTTCATATTATCATTATTTGAGGTCATTTTAAAGTCATTTAATTCAGGATTCACTGCTTATAAGTTTTTGTCATATCTTTCACATAAATTTTCACAAGCTAATCATTGTTTGTCTTGTGTGTTCACTAATTCACAAATGCTTCAAGTTGGTCCACCATTTCTTCATTGGTAGGTTACTTCATGGAGGGCCCACCATTGGTAGGTTACTTCTGATTTACCATTCACCATTTATACATTTTTATGGGTCCACCATTGGTAGGTTACTTCTTAATTGTAAGTGCAACCAATATCATAAACATACATGACACCAATTAACCCTTATACCTTATCATATTAAAAATTATTTAATTGGGAAATTTTCTTCACCTCTCCTCCAGTCAAATAGTCAAAAAACATAATTTAAGGCCAGTATACTGATAGATGTATTTGTACAAAAAAAAGAAATATGATCTAAGACATTCAATTCTTTTATTAATATAATCTTATACACTTCCTATGGTTATATATATATATATATATATTTTTTAAAATTATTTATTCATTTATTTTTCTATTTACTTTTTTTATTTATTTTAAAGCTAGTACATTTTATACCTTCACTTATTTGTAACTCTATCCATAAAATTGTTTATTGTCATAAAAAAAAAACATAATGGCTAATTAAGTTATGCCTATATAATAATTGATATAGGGAACACTTTATATTTCTATTGTATCATTGATAAGTATATTTTTGTATAATCTGAAGTCAGTTGGTTCTAAATGTACATCAGTAGTTGTGCCGTCTACCTGCAATTTAAGGATCTAAGTAGATAAAACTACTAATGTATGAAATACATTTGCCCCGCAGGATTTAACTCGCAGACACTCTAACTATTGATATTAGTGTACTTTAACCAGTAATTCAGAAAAACTTTACGATGATACAAAAGAATAAGCATTGTCACATTGCATTTACAGATACTTGTAATAATGCTTGAATATCTAGTTATAACATCTTAACCAAGCGCTTTCATATTGTTCTTGGAAATTTTTAAGCAGTCCTGGGGGACAAGTTTCAAAAGGCACCCATTCTGGATCATAAATATGTCTCTGCTTGTAGTGGATGAAACATTTTGGGACACTATTTTCTATTTTAAAATGTGTAATGTGAGAGCCTGTAAGGAAACATGAGGGTCCAGTATCATTTGATTGCGAGTCCCCTGTAAGAGCCAACATACAGTCATAAAACTGGTCACCATAGAAATAAGCAAGCAAGTTTGCAAAAGCAAGCTGATCTTCCCCATTTACCCTGTTTAAAGGTTGATAAGGTGAAATTTGATTGGTCCTCAATATTGTTTTAACATAAAATCTATTATTTTCAAATTTAACAGATTGTACTGGGAATTTATCCCAATTTATTTTTGGTCTTTTTATGAAATGTGCATCATTGCTTTGGTTTATTGCAGTTAAATTTTGAGATTCATCAGAAAGTTCAAAAAATTTATGTTTGTTTTGTTGTAATGGTCGTTTTCTCTTTTTACCAGTATGTGTTCTGTTTTCATGGAATTCTCTTCTCATATTTTCTGGGACTTTATCTTGGTTTACCCATTCTGTTTTTGAGATGTTTTTAATTTTTACTTTGTAACAAAGTTTTTTGTTTACCCATGCAGATGATAAAATCTTTTCAACATCTTCAGGTGTAATGTGTAATTCTGTTGTAGATTCCTGTGGAGGTTTACTTGTATTTTGTTTTCTACTGATTATTTTTCCAGGAGATACTGATTTATTTTCTTTTGAACCTTTAATCTGACCAATTTTATCTTGATTTTTCTTTGATGTATTGTTTGACTGAGAACTAAACATTGTCTCTTGGGCTTGTTTTTCACTGTTCTGGTTTTGGAGTTGCTGATTTTCATCTTCATCTTCTTCCAATGGATCATCTATATCATTTAGGAGGTAGTCAGGGCGGTCTGTTTTACTGTTGAACACTTTAAGACGACTTGCATTTACTAATTTCTTTAAAAGTTTGTTATCTATGTCTCTTCTAAGCTTAAAGGTATTACAGTCTTGGGGTCCAAGGTTTGTTATTGTATATGGGCCTGTCCACCTAACTGCTAATTTTGGACTTTGTCCTTTTTTAACATTTTTACAAAATAGCATTACTTTGTCACCTGGTAAATATGTGGGTTTTACTGCTCTTTTGTCATGTTGTGCTTTGTACTTTGCTTGTGCCTTTTTTGTGTTTTCTGCAGCAATATTTCTTGTTGTAAGAAGGTCCTTAATAAATTTGTTCAGGTATTCTCTATGATTTTTAGGCAATGTTGACTTTGGTATCAAGGCGACATCAATAGGTGCTCTCATTTCTTGTCCAAAGAGAAGGTGAAAAGGGGAATACTGAGTAGACTGTGTAGCTGGTGTCATTCTATACGCCATCATTATAGGTGCTATATAGTTTGGCCAATCTGTTTGTTTGTCCAGTTGAGTTCTCAATGTTTGGACAATAAATGAGTTCATCCGTTCACAAGCTGCATTTGTTTGTGGGTGATAAGCACTTGTATAGTGGCGCTTAATTTGCAGAAGCTCACATAAAGCTGAAACAAGCTTTGAGAGAAAATTAGCTCCTTGGTCTGATACAATGCAGCGTGGCGCACCGAAACGTGCTATTATCTCCCTGAAAAGAATGCTGGCTACTTCTGTTGCTTCCTGTGTACGCATGGGAAAGGCTTCACACCATTTGGATCCACTGTCCACAACCAACAGCAAATAACAGTATTTGTCAGGAGTCTCTGGCAGCTCTAAAATGTCCATGTGCCATCTTGAAAATACTTCTTCTATTGGCATTGGTTTTAATGGTACTGGGTGGCTGTGTGTATCTCGTTTAGACTTTTGACAGATTTCGCAAGTCTTAATGTATGTTTTAATATCTGAATACATGTTTGGCCAGTAATATCTTTGTCGTACAGCTTCATAAGTCCTTTCTTCTCCTTGGTGACAGCCAACAATATTGTCATGGAAGGCTTCTAATACTTCTTTTCGTAGTGTCTTTGGGATTGCCAGCTGCTTGACCATATTCTGTCCTTTTGGTAGGCTTCTTGATCTTGCATTGAAAAAGTGGTAAAGTATGCCATTATCAATTTCATAGTGGAAAGCTTTGGCATCAAGTTGTCTTGCCTTCTGTCTTTCTTGAGGTAATTGACCATCTAATTTGTAATTAAAAATTTCAACATAATCTGGGCATTGTCTTTGTAGATGACGAAATTTTTTGCGCTTTTTAAATTGCTCTGGGTCAATATCTTCTAATGTGGCATCATCTGCATTATCTGTTATTGCAAGGATGTTTAGTTGCAGATTGTCATCTCCTTCATAATCAAATGCTATAATTTCATACTTCTTACTAGTCAAAGTCGCAACTGTTTCTTCAGCTTCATTTTGTGGAAAGAATGTTGGGCCTGGCTGTTTATACTCTCTTCTTGACAGGGCATCTGCATTGTTCTTCTTTCCAGGTCTATGAATTATCTCGAAATCATATCCTTGAAGTTCAAGCGCCCATCTACCTAGTCTCCCTTGTATGTTTTTTATTGTCTCTATCCAGCGAACTGTTATGTTATCTGTATAAACTTTGAATTTTTGTGTGGCCAAATATGGATTAAAATGTTTAATTCCTTCTTTTTCATTTATGTGCCATTTTTGTTCAATCTTATTCAGTGATCTTCCCCCATATGCTACTACATGTTCACATTTAGTGTTTGTATTTAATTGTCCAAGGACATAGCCAATTGCATACTCAGATGCATCTACTGACAAAACGAATGGTCTATTAAAGTCTGGGAATACTAAGATTGGAGCTGAGACAAGGCTGTGTTTTAATGTTTCAAAGGCTTTTTGACAATCTTGTGTCCAGATAAATTTCTTATTTTTCTGTGTTAATTGCGTAAGTGGAGTTACAATTTTTGAGTAATTATGAATAAATTTCCTGTAATAATTACATAGTCCTAGAAAACTGCGCATTTGTTTTATATTTGTAGGTATAGGATATGTTTGCACAGCAGATGTTTTTTCAGGATCTACTTTAATACCATTTTTGGACAAAATGTGGCCTAAATAATGTACTTCTTCTTTAGCAAAATGACATTTTGATGGGTTAAGGGTAAGATTTGCTTGTTTTAATTTGTCAAATACTAATTGTAAATGTTTTAAATGTTCATGAAAATTTTTACTAAAAATCAAAATGTCATCTATATAAACTAAAGCTACTTTCCAGTTTAACTCTTTTAAAACTTTTGTCATGAGCATTTGGAAAGCCATTGGTGCATTTGTTAACCCAAAGCTCGTTCTTTTGAATTGGTAAATTCCTTGATGTGTTACAAATGCGGATTTATGTTTAGTTTCTGGATCAAGTGGTGTTTGAAAAAATTCACTCATGAGATCCAGCACCGAGAATATTACAGCTTTTGAATTAGCAACTGTGTCGAAGACATCATCAACCCTTGGAATACAAAATTTTGCCCTTAATGTGCATTTGTTAAGCCTGCGATAGTCCACCGCGAACCTAAACTCTTGTTTTGCATTTTTATTGCTTTTCTTTTTTCGTACTAAAACAACCGGTGATGACCAAGGAGAGTTTGATGGCTCACTAATGTCATTTTTTAACATAATATCAATATTTTTTTCTGTTTCTTCCCTCATTTGTGGTGTTTGTCTATAGGGCATTGACTGAACTGGTGATGCATCACCTGTATCAATTCTGTGATAATGGTAATCAGTTTTACCTAACTCTGTCATGTCTTTTGCAAAAACCTCTCTATTTCTTGTTAACAGCTCTGTTAATTGTTGTCTTTCATGCAGATTTAAATTTTGATTTATTTGTATTCCTAACTCTTTTACAGCACTCTGGGATTTATTATTTTTATCAGATTTCTTTATTGAATCAGTGTCATTTAAGGTGAAAATACTATTTATGTCTACATGAAAGGCCTTAGCTACTTTCATATTTCTTTTTATTTTCATACTCAGTCCAGTTGGATTTAAAATTCTGTACATGGCCGTTCTATTTTGTACATTAACTAATACTTTTGAACCAATTAAATTTTTAACATCACTTGAAAAATTAGGTTCAAGAATTACTGTACTATTATTACGATGCCTAACAGAAAGCCTAACAGGTATTATCATCTCACAGTGTGGGGGGATAACTTCTACTGCTACAGTTCTAACATCTGCATAATGTTCATTACTCTCTATATTATTTAAGGGTACATTCAATAAATTTTCTTGAATTGATAAAGTATTATTTTCAAAATCAATATGAGCTTTATTAGCTTTAAGAAAGTCTATCCCTAAAATTATACTATAAGTCAAATTTTCAAGCACTGTTAATTCTTGATATATAATTAAATTATCTATATTTAACTTAACATCTATTTTTCCTAAAATTGGATAACTCATACCACAAGCTGTAAAAATACCAGACTGTGTACTTTTTTGTATATTGACATTTTTCAAACATTTTTGTAAACACTTTAATGAAATACAGGAAACTGAAGCGTTCGTATCAATTAAAGAATCAACAGTTTTATATTTCCTAATTGTAACTGTATAACGTTTTTTGAAAGGGGGGCTATAAGAGCTAAGGAGGGGTCAGGATAAACTGAATTAGACATTTTGAGTTTTGGGAGGGAAATTCCAATTACAAAAGATCTTGACAACTTTAATAAACAAAAAAAATAGAAATTAAAGATTTGGTGTCATATAAGATCATAATAATGGTTGACTCACCTCTGCATACTCAGGAAAATCACTGTTTCCTATCTGGAGATATGCTGACTCTTGTCTTGAATTTCAGTTCTGCATCCTATCCCTCCTCAGTACCGGAAGTTGAGTCACTCCACCAGGTATAACCAAGGCCAGGACTACGCCAATCCCTGACCTGGTTATTCATAATGTTAGTTGGGGAATCGGCTGTGTTTCTTCCTTATGAATTCATGCTAACCTTACACAGATTCAAAGTTCTATATATAAATGTTTATTATATCAGGATTCAATATTCAGCAATAACAACTAACATAAGTTCATGTAGAAATGTACATTAACAACATGTCAAATAACTATCCAACAACTAACTGTCCTTAGCTACATGGTCAACTGATATATATTCTGTTTCTCATTATTCAATTATACATAACATTGATACTCAATATCTTTACTTTACATAATAATACTAATTTATCTATTTTCCAATTTATCAAGTCTTTGTGACATAATCAAAACTAATGTTACAAGTAAGAAACCCCTTTGTATCTAACACTTCCCAAATCCTTAATTCTGTGTTGTCATTTAACCCTCAGGGGATTATATAATAAAATACTTTACACCTATCTAAAACTGTAAAGATTTATATTAATTATTTATCATGTAAATTATTTATTAAGCTAGTGTTAACAATCTTAACAAATACTGAAATATAAGAATTATTAGAATTTTATATATTAACAATTTGACATCTAAAATATACTGGTTATATAACTAACAATTTCTAAGTTCTTTTCTGGAAGAAAAGTTTTTTAAAAAATATTCTTTGACTTTGCATAGAAATCATCATATGTTTTGTTTGTATTTTGATTTTTTCTGCAAAAATCACATTCTTTTCCATTCATAAATATTGTTACATATTACTTTTTCAACGGAAAATAAAGTCTGCTACTTTTAAACTATTTCCCTTGTAGTCAATATAACCATTTCTGATGATTCTTTTTGGCCTTCATGCTTTCTCCTCTCTCCATATTCAGATTTCCCTGAATTAAAGAAAAAATTTCTCATCATTTCTCTTTCAGGTCTTATATTTTTGTTACATTTTTTCTCTACCTATCAATAATAATTTTTTTTTCTTAAATCTATTTTTCTTATTATTTGGATGAAATTCTTTCAATCATATTTCTCAAAATAATCCTAGCCACATGTTTATGTGTAGAACTGTACATTGTATCTGTTTACAAATTGTGGCATTTTTTCTTGAACTTCAAAACATGTTATCATTACCTGCATTTGGTGATTTCTTTCGTCTTGATATACAAAGTAACAAAATACTAACTATACACAAAGAGATGAATGTAACAACCGAAACGACGATAGGAACTGTACAATCACCTGAAAACAAACAAATAAAATAGTAATACAGATGTTTTTTTATATATCATTCTAACATTTTTTTCAGTCGATCAGGTTTTGTATATGATGATAAAAATATGAAATATAGCTGGTATGGGACCATACGATCCACAAAAAAAAAAAAAGTTTGGGAAATAATTTGCCCACACTAGTCTTTTTTAAAACACTATTTGCAAATTTTCAGAAAAAACGAGCTTTTAGGGTGTTTATCTTACAAGAATTTTTTCCTTAAGTACACAGTTTTAACATAGTTAAGAAACACATATTGTTATATTTCCCTATGTATCTTAAGTCTATACGAATCATAATAATTAAAACTTGATAATTTAACTAAAAATGGTGTGCAGACCCCTTTAATTTACTGTTACTGGTACATATATTTATTTGTATATAATATCCACATTCGATATTTGAGTTCCCATATAAATCTAATTGCTATAAATTACAGGTACACGTATATTTACAATGTATTTTGCAAATTTCACAATATGTTCAGCTCACAGCTGCTGATGGTTTATATCCTTATGGAACATGTTATTAACTAAAGGCTCCCAGGAGCCTGTATGGCTCACCTTTTAAGTTAGTATTTGGTGTAATTGAACATTATAAATGAGAAAGGAGGGGCCTCAGTGTCTGAGTGGTCTAGCTACTTCATCATGACTACTAATGATCACTAGCCTGTCAATACCCGTTCGAATCTCACCTGTGGCGGGGTGTGATCGACTCCGATCTTAATTGACAAGGATTGCAAATTTTCCTGCCGAAGGTCGGTGATTCTCTCCGGGTCCTCCGGCTTCCTCCCCAATAACAACTGGCCAACACGAAATATCCAAGTGTGCTGAAAATGGCGTAAAACCCTAATTAAACAATTAAAAATGAAAGGTCGATGTAAAGAAAGTCCTGCAAGTCTGTCAGTTATCTTCGATTTCCTATCAGAAGCAAAGTAATAACACTTCTATAATACCTTGAAATGAAAATTCATAATAACGTTTAATTCCATGATTTCTACTAAATCACAAAAGTCCGAAATATAGAAAAAATATTCAGGTCCTCATAAATGTGAGACATTATTATTTTTCGATTTTTGTGAACTACGGTTTCGTTTAATATCTTTTTTTCATTTCAGTCTGCATTCAATTTTTAATCTTTTCCCATTCATGCAAAAGAAGTAAGGACAATAGTAAAGAGGAGAGAAAATATGTTTCACTCAGAGAGCCATTTTCTGAAAGTAGTTATTATCTGTGAAATTAATTTTTTTCTCATAGTGAAAATAGTTTCTGTTTGCATCTCAATTTTCTGCATTGATAAACCCAACACAAAACTTTCAGTAAGCTCATAAAAAACGTTGAAAATGCATTTTTGTCATTTTCTGGGGGTTTTCCGCACCTTTTACATGGGAATTCCCTGACAATCATCACCCCCAGAACCAAATAAAACGTTTTCCTGAAAGCCCGCACTAATGGTCAAATTTTGTGTTTCCTGTTTTGGTTCTAAATGTGATTTAAAAAAAAAACGGACAAACCAACGAGAGTTCACATATTTTAACATCTTGTATTGTGCTTCGTTTGGACTAGCCAACGCATATAATTTTTCTGTTATCTGGAATTTATATTTTTTTATTGGATTAAATTATTTGGACTTAACCAACTGTTATTGATTCATTTTGTAATTACAATTGTTTGATGTATGATTTAGCCGACAGTTCCCCTTTTGCAATAGAGGTCCAGATCGTATATACTCAAGGGTCCCAAGTCGTCATAAATCCTGTCAACAGGATCATCATAAATTCCTAGCATTATAATACAAGTTATCATACATCCTAGTGTAATTCCAAGAGTCTAAATTGTAATGAATTGTTAGCCTCATATAAGTATCAACTCCATCAGGTTTGGTAACAATCTATTCATTTGTTCTACAGAAAAAAGACTTTCAAATGAGCACTAAAGTGTTGGTAGTGGGCTTACCTTGCAATGATCGTTCATATCAAGTTCAAATCCATTGGTCAAGTAGCCAATTAGGAGACAATGATGGAAATTTAATCATTCCCCCTCATGGGGCCTGGTGGAAATGTTTGTCGGTAGAACGGTACAAACGAATTAATCGTCCTCTCATAGGTATTAATTACACCACGTTTTGTTTTTTTATCAATATTTTCTTCATCAGAATTTTTTCCCCATAGTGTCCAATGTAAATAAAGTTGGGAGGTTGGCAGCCAGCATGGATCTCAGATCTGCACCAAAGTTAGAACTCTGGTTAAAGACTTCTAACGAGAAACACATTTGCAAAGTTTAGGTTCAAACTTGTGAGTCATTCTTTATAAGAAATTTTTCATTGGATTGGTTTATAGATTTAGTTTCTGAAAAGAATGATTGCATATATATTCAGGTTTTGGATCTCATGGCATAGATGGACAACAACTTAAAATGATGACAAAAGCTCTAAACAGGAAATATAAATTAAACTAGAGGCTCCCAGGAGCCTGTATAGCTCACCTGGATACACCACTCTGCTGGCATAGGATGTAATGTGGACCTGTCAGATAGTTTTTAATGGGGACTATCCAAGAACAATTGTAAATTAGTTTGGTTCCAATTGGTATAGTAGTTTCATAAGAGTCAACTGTTAAATCATGTTCCCTGCTGGCAGTGTTCTTTCAGTTGGAGCATACGTGTTGGATACAATTTTTTAAAGGGGACCACCCAAGGATCATTGTAACCAAGTGTGGTTCCAATTGGTACAGTAGATTCAGAAGAGAACTTAATTGATCTTTGAATACATTTCCCCATGGGGTCCAATGTTAAACTATGTTCCCTACTGGCAGTCAGGGGATCGACTTGTTTGAGTCAGAATTGTTCTGATGCAAAAAAATCAGAACTCACCTACGTATATACGTCAGAAAAAATTTCGTCGATTTTCGCCGATGTAAAGATATTTCAAAATTGTCGCGTTACTATTGCCTCTAATAAGAAATATTGGACTTACACAATGAGTGAGTGGTTTATAGATTTTATTCCATGTTTTTGACGAAAAATCAACATTTTTTAGTGTGACTTTAATTCTTTGCACTGTGTTAAATCGGTTTTTTTTAACCTCTCTCATAATTTTTACGCAATCTTACGAAAATTTTGGTGTAGATTCACGACCTATAAGAGAGGGTTCACGGCATCTGAAGATGGTAACTGTCGTGTACATTTATTTGCATTCTGACGTGTGCAAGTAGCTTGACAGGAAAATCGGAAAGAAGGAAGATAACGCCGTCTTCCTTATGCATTTTTTCTACTGAAGACCGTAAGTTGTTCGTCGACCTCGACAAAGCCTAGAAATTTATTTGGTTTTACCAACCAAAAAATACCAAAACAATTAAAAATCGAGCAAACATATCTATGAAGGTTGTATTTCTTTGTACAAAAAAAAATTAAAAAGCTCCTTTGTTATATTTTATTTTTAGTTAAAATCTAGAATATTTTAAAAGATTATAAAAATTCTAAATTCTTAGAAAAAGATAAAAAAAAAATGTTTTCTATCAATTTCACAATATCCTTATTTTTATATTGTTCGTACGATTTTATTATTTTTTTTTTAAATGCTCAAATATTTTTCTTTATATGTCATTTTTGTTTAATTTAGTAATGACACAATACACATTTTTATCACTTTGAAAATTTCCAGACAAACTGGTTTTCATCTTATTATTTATCTTTTTTTGTCATTTTTAAAAACTACAATCCGCAAGAAGTTCACATTTTGAGGGGGAGGAAATCGATCCTGTAAGGGAAATGGTAAAAGCAATTGTAGGCATCTTGTTGTACATATTAAAGCGTAAACTATCATACATTCAATAATTTAAAAGTTCAATTCATATAACATTTTGTACTCCATTCTGCTTTTTTAAAATTTTTCGATCGAGTTATTTTATTTAAGATTCCAATTAATCAAGTGGGGGGGGGGGGGGGGGGGGGGGGGGGGGGGCTCGCAGACCTCGGTAGCTTCGGTGGCCGAGTAGTCTAGGTAGTTCGTCATATTAGCCTAGCCTGTCCACATCGAATCTCACATGTGGAGGGGTGTGTTCAACTCCGATCTCAATTGACATGGATTGCCAATTTTTCTACAAGAGGTCGATGGTTCTCTCCGGGTACTCAGGCTTCCTCCACCAATAAATACTGGCCGCCGCGAAATGGCTAAATGTGCTGAAAACGGCGTAAAATCCCAACTAAACAAAAAAAAACAAGCTATTAATCAGATATATGTGTACTTTTATGTACAGGTAACTCACAGATCTCATTTACGAGTTTTATACATATATATGGTATTTTTCTTTTATTTTGTTGCATAAATGTATGCTTTAAATACTGTTTTATGGTAAATGAAGTAATATTTCCTCAGCGTTTCTTTGCAGATAAGCATTGGTGGGGGTAAAAATATCTTAATGCAGGGATCAGTGTTAAACGTAGTTCCGTAGGCATGTTAGGATGAAGGCCTAGTTTTGCTCCTTCTCATGGATGTACAAAATATTTCACCTGGTAAATAATGACTGCTACTTTAAAAAATAAACATCTAGATAACTCCCTTATTGCATGTCAAAAGTTGCTTTTATTTAAAGATTTTATTCACAGATGCAGTAATGCACTAAGTTAACGTCTCGCATAATATATCGAGTGCGTAATTGGCCCCGGATGGAAAGGGGGTGTCTCCCCCCCTATTATTACTTGGTAGTATGAGTATGGCAAAATATAAGTAAAGGGTGTGGTTTTGCTAAGAAATCACTTAGTTAAGTAAACTCCGCCAACATTACCTGATTGGTATGCATAAAACGAGTCAAGTTAAGAATTTGCTTAGCAAAATCTTACTTTATTGAAACCCTACCCGCTCCATTTAAGTCATGCATAAAAAAAAATTAAGTTAAAAAATGCTTAAGATTTGACTTAACTCTAAAATAAATAGCGGGTAACTCTAAAATAAATAGTGGGTGACTTCAGTCGTTTCAAAACCAATTAAATAATAAAACTTCATTCATACAAAAGGGGCATGCATTTTGAACAAAATATCCAATTACCCCCTTTTATATGCTCTGTGAATATTTGATTTTAATAAAACTTGTATCTTGGCTTATTCATACTTTAGGTTTAGGCGTATAGGCACATTTAATATGTGGTAAAGTTTAAAACTTATAAAATAAGATAAATTTGTAACAATAGGCTATCGTAAATTTATCTCCTCAGTCTATATATAGATTTACCAAATATTTACTACGACACGCATGAAATTAATGCATTTAATGAATGATAATTGTTACTCATCAGTGTCTACCTTTATTGTTACCGTATGATCCATTTGAAGGGAACAGATTTTTAGAGATCACACAAATCCCATAGATACATGGATCACTATCTGAGGACCTCAAAATATTCAAATTTGACAGAAATACAAATTTTACACGATTGTGTTCATACAATTCGTATATCGAATATTATGTCAAGTCAGTGCACTGTTATTGTCTTTATACTGCAATCTTTGGTGACATTAGTCGACATTACTGCCAATTTTAAAATTATTTAAAACGTTTGTTACCTTCAAGATATGCCCCAGTTGATTTGGCGGGGGAACTCATCCTTTGAAAGATCGATGAGAATGTGTATAATTGATAATTGCATAAGATTTTTCAAAATAAGGGAAAACGTGGCTGTAAATATTTTTTTTCAACAATATAAAATACGTAACACATGTAACAAGAGAATGCGTATTGATATTTTGTTTTAAAGATTTGTCAGTAGGTTTGTAAGTTTTTTTTGTTTTTTTTTTTTGGGGGGGGGGGGGGCTGGGATTTTTGTGCTTGATATTATATTTCTTTTGTAGGTCTGGATAAAATCAATTTATTTTTTTCACACTTCTAGCAAAGTAGTTTTTTCCAAGAAGAGACTTTTTTTTATTGATTTTATGCAGCATGAAGTATTGGATTAATCTTTAGTTGAAATAATCTAGCAAAATATTATAAGGATTGAATTTTTATTAGAACATCCATTGGATATTGTAAGTTAACAACGTCCTTCTAGATCTACTCTGTCCACACATCTTGAAGGTTCAACTAAAAACTTGGTGCCTTACCGTAATTTACGACCCATGTGACACGTGACTTACAATTAACTTGCGTACAGTAAATGTATTAAATGTTTGCCACCAAACATAAATGAATTGACATGCCTATTTGCCTTTCAGGATAAAAAGTGACGTACTGTACATCATGTTTATATTTTTTTTTTGTTATTTTTCTTCTTCAAATTAACACCTATTTTCATATTTCATAATATTCTTCATTTTTAAACAAGAGTTGACACACAAAAATGTCTCGCCTGTCGTGTATTTCTAATGAAAGTAAATGCTATCACACATATTGCATACAGTATTCGAAAAACAGGCCAAAACACAAAAACTTAACTATAACTACTGAACCATGAAAATGAGGTCAAGGTCAGATGACACCTGCCAGTTGGACATGTACACCTAACAATCCTTCCATACACCAAATATAGTAGACCTAATGCATATAGTATTCGAAAAACAGGCCAAAACACAAAAACTTAACTACAACCACTGAACCATGAAAATGAGGTCAAGGTCAGATGACACCTGCCAGTTGGACATGTACACCTTACAATCCTTCCATACACCAAATATACTAGACCTATTGCTTATAGTATCTGAGATATGGACTTGACCACCAAAACTTAACCTTGTTCACTGATCCTTGAAATGGGGTCGAGGTCAACTGAAAACTGTCTGACGGGGATGAGGACCTTGTTAGGTACGCACATACCAAATATAGTTATCCTATTACTCATAATAAGAGAGAAATTAACATTACAAAAAATCTTAACTTTTTTTTCAAGTAGTCACTGAACCATGAAAATGAGGTCAAGGACAATGTACATATGACAGACGGAAAGTTCGTAACATAAGGCATCTATATACAAAGTATAAAGCATCCAGGTCGGCCACCTTCTAAAATATAAAGCTTTTAAGAAGTGAGTTAACGCCGCCGCCGCCGCCGCCGCCGCCGCCGGATCACCATACCTAAGTCGAGCTTTCTGCGACTAAAGTCGCAGGCTCGACAAAAATTGACAAAGTCACTGAACCATGAAATTGAGGTCAAGGGCACATGAAAGGTGTCAGACTGGCATGTACCCATACAGATCTTGCTATAAGCCATGTATGATGAGTCTATTCATTGTAGTTGCTGTAAAATAGACTTTAAAGAAAAAAATTGACAAAGTCACTGAACCATGAAATTGAGGTCAAGGACACATGACAGGTGTCAGACTGGCATGTACCCATATAGATCTAGCTATAGACCATATCTGATGAATCTAGTCATTGCACTTGCTGAAATATAAACTTTTGAGGAAAAAATTGACAAAGTCACTGAACCATGAAATTGAGGTCAAGGGCACATGAAAGGTGTCAGACTGGCATGTACCCATACAGATCTTGCTATAAGCCATGTATGATGAGTCTATTCATTGTAGTTGCAGAAAAATGGACTTTAGAAGAAAAAATTGACAAAGTCACTGAGCTGTGAAATTGAGGTCAAGGACACATGACAGGTGTCAGACTCCCATGTACCCATATAGATCTTACTATATACCAAATATGATGACTCTAAACATTACAGTTACTAAGAAAGGGACTTGAATGTAAAACTATGTCGCAGATTTTCGAAGTTCACTGAACCGTGCAATTGAGGTCAAGGACAAATGACAGGTGTCAGACTGGCATGTACCCATATAGATCTCACTGTAGACCAAATATAATAACTCTAGGTATTATAGTTTCTGAGAAAAGGATTTGAATGTAAAACTATGTCGCAATGTTTATGTGGGTATTGAACCATGAAAAAAAAGGTCAAGGTCATCTAAAAATGTGCTGCTGAAAAGGTCATCACTTCATGCACCTGTGGACCAAAGATGAACATTGTAAGTATTATACTTTAAAAGTTATTAAGGTTTTACAAAAAGTTAACGCCGTCGCCGTCGCCGTCGCCGCCGGATTGCTATACCTATGTCTCGCTTCCAGCGACTTTCGTCGCAGGCGAGACAAAAAATGTTTTATTGTTTGTTTTTATACTAAAAAATAAAAAGATTTTAAAATAGTACACTTCCTTGATCTGCCACTATTTTTAGAATATTATAAAGATTTTTTTATTACAATAAGTATGGTGTAATTTATTTTTGATTTAAACTCAATTCAATTCAGCTAAAACTTTTTGCAAACATATAAAAACTAAGCGGGTTATTTCAATACAAATTCATTTCATGACAAATTAAACGAACAAATACATGATATGAAAATAGTTTTACATCCTCCCTTCCTCAGTTCTAATGACTGAAATACAAAATAAATAAAAATTTCTTTATCATTGGGTGTTGATGGGTTTAAAATTAGTTTAAATCTTTCCTCTGTTTCCATGTAGTAAATAATGGGATTTTTTTTGTAAAAATATTTTAGAATAGGTTTTCTCAGTTCCAAATTTTCTTACAATCGAATTTAAAAAAAAACACATGTTAATAAGCAAATAGTTAATGTCAAAGTCAGGACTTATTAGTGCACTTTGGGGACACTCTGGGATTGTGAAATGATTTCATCTGTGGTATAATTTGGTACAATTTGCAATTTAAACGTTTTAGAGATATATGTCCTTTTTATCAAACAACGGACACAATCCATTTATTACTGAACAGATCAATCTCGAGAATGGACTGTTAAATCCCAGTAGATCTATTACGTTGGTAATTATAATGCCGTTATGGTCCATGAATTAAAGTGGTCAGACTGAATTTTTCTTACATTGAAGTCTTTAATGTGTGAGATGTTTCTGAGTGATAACGAGTTTCTATGATTGAAGATTCTACATTAATTTTTCGAAGAATCTATATTAAGTTCAAATCGAACTAATTGAAAGTATCCTACAGTTTTCTGATTTTTCGATGTAAAAGTCCATAAAAAGCATTGTGTAAATCCTCCAGTTTCGTGAAAAAGTAATATATATTGATACATACACGAAAGCTCTGATGATAAAAAAAATATCTGTGTGTTCCCATGTTCGACAGTTGAAAATTACAAAAGGCACCAATTGTGGGCAATTTTTATGCAACGTCATGACGGCGTACGTTAAACGTTACAGATATAGTAACATAAACTATTTACTTTGCAGACCAGTTAATTTCTTTTATTTTCTTATTTTTTACCATATCTATTACCTTTTATATTGGGGCCTCGGTGGCCGACTGGTCAAGGTAGTTCGTTATGACTATTAGGTACTCCGGCTTACTCCATCAATAAAAACTGGCTGCCGCGAAAAT